>CM046874.1:92450253-92507753 GCA_025667525.1 Glebionis coronaria | reverse complement strand
TAAGTTTCCAAAAATAGAAAGTTTTCAAAAATATTCAATTTCCATAATTAGAAATAAGCTAGATTATAAATAATAATTAAAGTTCAAATAGTATAATACAAGTCATGATTATAGCTTATTAATTATTTAAACTATACGTTATATAGAATTTAATTAAAAATACATGTTTTAATTAAATTAAGCTAAGTTTAATACTTTTGGTTACACATGTAATATTAATTTAATATTAAACCTAAGTCATGAAATTAATTAAATTAAAAATCTAGTAATTAATTTAATTAACATGTTTTTCTAATTTTAATATTTAACCCAGACCCGAACCCGTGTTTTAAAAATTAACCCGAGCACGAAACCCGGTTTACATATAAACCGAGCCAAACAGCCCTACCAGTGGTTAGGCCGGCTATTCGGTTTCCACTGGTAGCTTGCAGTTCCTACTGCCGAGCCACGGTTGCCCACCGAGCCCGGTTCACACCGGTTCCCACCTGTTGTGACCGGTTCCCCCTGCTTAGTTTTGTTCGGTTCCCACTGTTAGCCCAAAGAAGCCCCACCGAGACCCCATGGTCTCGGTTGGCTCTCGGTCAACACCAAAACCACACCCCCGACATGCGATCGGTGGTTTTTCCCTTGCTGCGCCCAACGACAAACCAAACCGAGCCCCTTGTGGGTCTCGGTGGCGTCGGATCAAACAAGCCGAGGCCCCTTGGGGGTCTCGGTTGTGTCTCGGCTAACCCAAAGCCGAACCAAACACCCCTTAATCCAATATTTAATTATTCTGCATGTTTTTAATCACTTGTATTTAAGATTAATTAAATAATTAACATGAATTCATTAAGAATTGAAAAGAAAATGAAGTGTTTAATTTACCGAACATGTGAAAAGGAAAAAGGTTATGAACACGATCACGTACACACGAATGATCAACCAAGAAAATTGTTTGGATTGTTCTTGTGGTTTATGGTACCTCTTCGCTGCTCTGTCATCACCAAACTCCTCTCGTTCCTGAAGCATCTCAAGTTTACGGGCTGCATCAGCCACCTGTGACACTGTCGTGAAAGTAGCACATACCAAGTTGTTGGCAATCGAAATGCGAAGTGCCCAACGAAACTTCTCAGCCTGCTCCGCAGCAGTTCCTACGGCTGGACCCAGAAATCCTGCTAAACGGAGAAACCTTTGCATGAATTCGTTGCTGTTTTCACTAGCAACCTGGCGAATGTTGTGGTAGTCCCTCTTGAGCTTCTCTTGCTCAGCATGTAGAAAGTACTGATTAAGGAAGAGCTCCTTAAACCGGTCCCATGTCAGTTGTGCAACCAAATTATCACCACCGTTAGACTGCTTGACCGATTTCCACCATTGTAGCACATCACCTTCAAACTTATAGCAAGCCAGTCTTGCCTTGAAAACACCGTCACAACCAATTGCATCGAAAATCTTCTCAATGTGAGAAACCCAAGATTCAGCCTCGTTGGGGCTGTCAGTCTGCTCAAACGAACGGGGTCGCTTTTTGTTGAATCTCTCCAACCAAGTCATAAGAGTAACAGGTGGAGGAGGAGGTAGAGGATTGTTGTTGTTGTTCTGATTGCCATGAGCCTGGAATTTCGCATGAACTTCGTATCCGATTTCATTGCGAAGTTGGGGAGGGAGGGCTTGCAGAGCTGCATTGACAGCTGCTGTCAAATCTGGAGTATTGCGTGAGTTCACCATTTGACAGTTTAAAAACAAAATGCAACATAAATCATAAGTCTGAAATGAGATGACATAAAATGCATGAACAATGTATAAATCAACGAAGTAGTTTATAATGCATGAAACAGTTTAAAAATGCATGATGCAGTTTATAAAAACTTTTATATGCGCGAGAGTGAACGCCTATGGTCAGTTCACTCAAAACAAAAGACATGGCGAGGGGGCGCCTATGGGTCGGTCCCAAAGTTAAAAGTTTCGATAAAAGCACATGCGACTAAATGGGGCCAGTCATGTACCAACCATTACTTAGTCATAAACCTGCTACAACGATATGAATGCATGAAATAAAATGAAAATGGATGAATGCATGAAAACCAACTGTCAGTTCTAGAAAGACACTGGTGACTACCCGTAAGTCACAGGTCATGTTTTATAGAGCTACAGGTCGAAACCTTGGCTCTAATTCCATAATTGTAACACCCTATTTAATAGGATAGAATGCTACAGTAGATTATGACGTGTCATCAAAGCATGCAAGGTAAATGTCTAAACATTCATGACCATAAATAGAAATACCAGAATCAAACATCGGTAGTATAGTAACTCACACACAAGCAATATTAAGTACTGTAAATGGAAGGACTAAAAAATGTCCAAATGAAGTAAAGTATGATAAAGAAGGAATAAATGCATAAAGTAAAAGAGGTCGGATAGCTTCCAATCCGAATGCACATACTCTGGAGTTCCTACTTGCGTTTATGGGTACCTGCCGTTTGGGAACATGGAAAAGCATACGGCTGAGCATAACGCTCAGTGCACGGATATACAATAAAGCATGTAAGACATAGAATATGAAAGCATACAAAGAGCATTAAACATGAATAGCAGCGGAAATAAATAAGTCCTGGAAAACCTAGTTGTCTGTCATGTTAACTGGTTTTAGTTCTGAAAACATATCTTATGTTATTTATGAAAATCTATATTAGTTAATGTACCAAAAGCCAATATAGGTCATGAGGTCAACAACGTGCATGAATACTTGGAGGGGTGAGCTCGTCATGTAAGTTAGAGGGGATGCCTCTAATTAATTGGTAAGTGGGTAGGAGGGATCAGCTCCTTGTGAAGGATGCAAGGCACACACCACATTCACCATGAAATCCTGACTGAAACATGTGACTAGGATGCACCCATACGCCCCACATGATAACATAATAAATAAAATGACCAAATAACTGAAAAGGACGCCAGGAGCTATCACTCCGCTGTGGTGAAGTCATAACACTAGTGCCTCTAGTGTTATGGTTATGGCACCTCCATAACTAGGTGAAACTGGTCATGCATGTATATGGATAAGGTAACTAATAAACATAAGCATTTAATCTGTAACTACTGGGGGAAACAGTTGGCTGCATACGGGAAATCCTAATGAAGGAAGAGATTGTCCTTACTGAAGGACGAGAAATCCGTACCTTATGTCCAGTAGAAGCTAATGAAAACGATGAAGACTAATCCGCCTCGGCGGATAACACTACATAAGAAATATGGACGTGTATGAGTTGTCTGAATCACATGTGTTTTACTGGTTCCGTGTGTTATTAGCTTGTTATACATATTCTGTCATGTTTTACTGTTTACTGTGTTAACTGTAGTTATTCTGATGTTCTGTTGTGTATTATTCATGTATTAGTGTATTATAATACTTGTACTGTAATACTAAGTAACTTTCTAAAAATAGCAGGTTTCTATAAATAGTAAGTTTCTAAAAATAGAAAGTTTCCAAAAATAGTAAGTTTCCATAATTAGAATTAAGATGGATTATAAATAATAATTGAAGTTCAAATATTATAATACAAGTCATGGTTATAGCTTATTAATTAAATAACTGATTAATTAATTAAACTATACGTTATATGGAATTTAATTAAAAATACATGTTTTAATTAAATTAAGCTAAGTTAAATACTTTAGGTTATACATGTAATATTAATTTAATATTAAACCTAAGTCATGAAATTAATTAAATTAAAAGTCTAGTAATTAGTTTAATTAACATGTTTTTATGATTTTAATATTTAACCCCAGACCCGAAACCGTGTTTTAAAAATTAACCTGAGCCCGAAACCCGGTTTACATATAAACCGAGCCAAACAGCCCTACCAGTGGCTAGACCGGCTAGCCGGTTGCCACTGGTGGCTTGCGGTTCCCACTGCCGAGCCACGGTTGCCCACCGAGCCCGGTTCACACCGGTTCCCACTGTTAGCCCAAAGAAGCCCCACCGAGACCCCATGGTCTCGGTTGGCTCTCGATCAACACCAAAAACACACCCCCGACATACGGTCGGGGGTTTTTCCCTTGCTGCGCCCAACGACAAACCAAACCGAGCCCCTTGTGGGTCTCGGTGGCGTCGGATCAAACAAGCCGAGGCCCCTTGGGGGTCTCGGTTGTGTCTCGGCTAACCCAAAGCCGAACCAAACACCCCTTAATCTAATATTTAATTAATCCCCGTGTTTTTAATCACTTGTATTTAAGATTAATTAAATAATTAACATGAATTCATAAAGAATTGAAAAGAAAAGGAAGTGTTTAATTTACCGAACGCGTGAAAAGGAAAAAGGTTATGAACACGATCACGTACACACAAATGATCAACCAATAAAATTGTCTGGAATGTTCTTGTGGTTTATGGTGGCCGACGGCAAGAAGCACAAAGGAGGCAAGAAGAAAACTTTTCTGTAAAAACCTAAATTATGTTTTAAGTTTTCCTAGAGTTTTACTTAACATGTATTTGGTTGGGTCATGGGCCAAAGCCCATTCTTCTCCTTTTCTTCTTGTGTAGCCGCGGCCTAAAGGAAGCCCACGGGAAACTCGTAGTTTTTCCGTGTTCAAATAATTACGTGATCGTTTATGTTTTAAATGTCGTGATTTTTATACGTCGTGTACTTAACACATTTATAATATTTACGTAACTACATGTTATTAAATACCATGACACGTGAATTATATTATAAATGGAAAGTTTTAATTTTACCGTATTTTCATGTATGTACTGTTCATGTGTACTATTCATGGTATTTTAATGCGGGTTTTACAACTCTTCCCTATAAAAGAACAATTCGTCCTCGAATTGGAAAAACGTAAACTGAAAGAAAACATACCCGAATCAGAACTGGAAATGAGGGTAAGAATCCCGTATAGACTCCTCCGTCTCCCAGGTGGCTTCCCGCTCAGGATGATCCCTCTAGAGGATTTTGACGAAATGGGTCGTCTTCCTCCGCATGACACGATCTTGTCGCTCAAGAACTCTCTCGGATTCTTCGACATATGAAAGTTCCTATCGAATCTGATCAATTGGATACTGGACAACATGGACTGGATGATAGTTGTATCCTCTAAGTAAGGACACATGGAACACGTTGTGAACGTGTCATAGCTGAGGCGGTAACGCTAAACGGTATGAAACTTCACTAACGCGTTCTATGATGTCGAACGGTCCGATGAAGCGAGGACTGAGCTTCCCTCTGATTCCAAAACATTTAACTCCTCGTGCGGGTGATTCCTTGAGGAAAACGTGATCACCCACGTTGAAAGATACATCTCTATGACGTTTATCAGCATGGCTCTTCTGACGAGCACGAGCTTCCTGAATCTTCGCCTTGGCGACTGCGACCTTCTCATTGGTCACTTCAATCATCTCTGAACCCTCGAGCAGTCGTTCGCCCACCTGACCCCAGCAGATTGGGGCGCGACATTTTCTGCCATACAACATCTCGAAGGGAGCACACTTGATGCTAGCGTGCCAGCTGTTGTTGTATGCAAATTCTACTATAAATATATAATCATCCCAGTGAGCATTGCCATGTCCTCATGCAATATTATATTTCAAGGCTTAAAATTTACATTTCCCTCATAATTAATCCGCCTTGGCCATATGAGATGCATCTACACTACTCTAAACTAGATGATGCATGATTTTGACTTTTAATAATGCACTGAATCAAAATACAATTCTATCTATATTTTTTTGATTTTTCTTGAAATGGTTTTGATGGAAATAACTCATAAAGAACTCAATGACTTGGATTAGGGCTTGGGTACCATGGACACTTATCACCCTCAAGTTTCACTTTCCCCATACCAAGCTAGTAAATGGAATCATTGCATTCACAAGTAAAAAGTGCATCAACTTATTCATGACAATTAAATGTGGAACCGGTTATTAATTGAGCAAATTGCTTGTGGGAAAATTTGTCATTATTAAAGTGTGAAATATAAGAAATGTAAAATCCAAAAATAAGGAAGCACGGTTTTAATCCTAAGTAATCTTCTCATCCATTACTTGAAAAACCGCTCACAATTAATATAAGTCCGTATTAAGAGTAATAAGTCATTCGCCTTATGTGTAAAATCCTCATGTCATGCTTTCATAAGTAACTACACACTCGCTAAGGAAAGAAAAATAAAACTCACGCAATAATTTACATCCGCATCTTTTTGAGATTTTGGATCTTCAACCCCGCAACCCGTCAAGGTAATATTGGATTGGAGCAATCTATTGAATCCCCGCAACCCGTCAAGGTAATATTGGAACTCAATAGTCACTATAATTAACACCACACTGCCCCTCTTGGGAGTCTTGCATTATTATTTTTTTTTTCTTTTCTTTTTCTTTTTTTTTCTAGCCACTCATTTTTTTTATAAGCCGCTCTTATTTTTCTTTATTCCTCACAAAGAAATTTGAAAAGAAGAAAAGGAAAAACACCCGCTAAATATGGAGCATGACACAAGTCTAGTACACATAAAACGTGCTAACTTAGAATTTTAAGACGTACTCATATCAACCATGAATGATTAGCCAAAAATGCATAAGAGATTACAAACCAATTAAAACCGTACTTGATTATTTATTAACAATTATATACATGCGAAGAAAATAGAGATAAAGAAGAGAAGGGTTTAGCCACAAGAAATTGCCATGAAGTCTATCTAGCCCTTTTACACTTGCTTCAACTCTATCATTTCCCATTCTCCACAAATTTAAAATTTCAAAGAATGAAATTGGTGGAAGCTTAGCCTAATAGACCAATGAAGGACTACATGGTTAAGGATACTAGCTAGAGAATGCTAAGATAAGCAAACTCGGGTTGAGTCAAAATATCCATGGCGGGCCTAATATGTCAAAGAAGTCTAAACTTGTTAAATCCATGTTTTATTATATTTTTCCTTTTTTATATATTTTTGATGAAAACTAAAAGAAGAAATATATACAATGCAAATGTGTTATGCAAATGAAAAATGATTGATGCAAAAATTATGAATGCATATTTTTGTTGGCCAAAGTAGATCAAAAATTTGAAAAATGTTGAAAATTCAATTTTCCATGTTATCATGCAAGACAATGACAAGTTCTAGGTAAGGTCACTTCGATAGAAGACCCCCCTACACTTAAGCCAAACATTGTCCTCAATGTTAAAGAGCATGGAAGTATAAAAACTTCCCCTACACTTATGACAATGAATAAACTTTGCTTAACCCAAGTTAAGGAAAGGACTACTATTAGTGAAATCATGTTTAAGCACAAGGTGTCAATGAAAAATCACTAAAGGAACGAAGTGAACCGGATACAAGGGCCTCCTCCATAAGCTCCAAAGCATGAGATGAGTGAGCAACCCTACAAACAATCAAGAAGACAAAAGAAGGTCTCCCCTACACTTATCTCCAAATCTATGCCTTTATTTCTAACCTACAACACTCTAAACCTAGTTATACGATGCTTGAGTTAATGAGTCTCTAGCTCGACTCGTCCCTCAATGAACTAATTCATGGGGAAAATGGGGACCTCTTGGACCATTTCAACGGAAATGTCCTCCCCAAAGTAATGCTTAACACGGTGACCATTCACTTTAAAATTTGGACCATCGGGTTGGGACAACTCAAGAGTTCCATATGGAAACACTTGAGCAATAGTGAATGGACCGGACCATCTCGACTTAACCTTGCCCGCAAAAAGCTTCAATCTTGAGTTAAAGAGGAGAACCGGCTCTCCAACTTTGAACTCACGATTCTTAATCTTAGCATCATGCAATTTCTTAGTCTTTTCCTTGTATAGCAAAGAATTCTCATAGGCATTGGCTCTCAACTCATCCATCTCATTAATTTGATCTTTCCTATGTGAACCGGCTTGGTTTAAATCAAAGTTAGCCCACTTGAGAGCCCAAGATGCCTTATGTTCTAACTCAAATGGGAGGTGGCACGCTTTTCCATAGACAAGCCTATAAGGAGTACAACCAATTGGTGTCTTAAAAGCCGTCCTAAACGCCCACAAAGCATCATCAAGCTTATCCGACCAAGAAGCTCTATGCTCTCCCACCGTTCTCTCTAAAATTCTCTTTAAACCACGATTTGTGACCTCGGTTTGACCATTTGTTTGAGGGTGATACGCGGTAGAAAGTCTATGATTCACTCCATATTTCTTCATAACTCTCGTGAATTGATCATTACAAAAGTGCGTACCACGATCACTTATGATGGCCCGAGGTACACCAAATCTAGCAAACAATTGTTTCAAAAACTTTACAACCACTCTAGCATCATTAGTAGGTAAGGCTTTAGCCTCCACCCACTTGGACACATAATCCACCGCCACAAGTATATACTTGTTTCCCTTAGAGGATGGAAAAGGTCCCATGAAATCTATTCCCCATACATCAAATATCTCACACTCTTGGATAAAATTTTGTGGCATCTCATCACGTTGTGTAATTTTTCCTTGTCTTTGACAAACATCACAAAATTTCACCATCTCTTGAGCATCCTTGTAAATGGAAGGCCAATAGTAACCCGAATCAAAGACTTTCTTGGCGGTGTAGTTAGGCCCAAAATGTCCACCCGTAGGTCCTTTATGACATGCCTCTAAGATTTTAAATGCCTCGGGCCCATCTACACACCGTCTAATGATTTGGTCCGCACATTGCCTAAAAAGATATGGATCATCCCAAAAGTAATACTTAACTTCCTTAAGAAACTTTTTCTTTTGTTGGTAAGTAAGACCCTCAATAAGCACATTGCCCACAAGATAGTTTGCAATATCCGCAAACCAAGGTGTGGCATCCTCTTGGGAAGAGATAGACATGAGCTCCTCTAATGGAAAGGATTCATTGATTTCTTGATGTGGGAAATCTCCTTGAAAAGGATGCTCAAGTCTACTCAAATGATCCGCCGCTAAATTCTCGGCCCCTTTTTTATCACGAATCTCTATCTTAAACTCTTGAAGCAACAAAACCCATCTCAAAAGCCTAGGCTTAGCATCTTGTTTTGTCATAAGATACTTGAGAGCGGAATGATCCGTATACACTATGGTCTTGGAAAGCACAAGGTATGGTCTAAACTTCTCAAAAGCATATACTATAGCAAGCAACTCTTTTTCCGTGGTAGTGTAATGAAGTTGTGCACCGGTCATGGTTTTACTCGCATAGTGTATAGGTTGAAAATGCTTATTAACTCTTTGTCCTAAGACGGCCCCCACCGCATAATCACTAGCGTCACACATAAGCTCAAACGGTAATTCCCAATTTGGAGAAACCAAAACGGGAGCCTTTGTCAATTTTTCCTTAAGTGTCTCAAAAGAGTCTAAACAAGCTTGGTCAAAAATGAAAGGAGCCTCTTTCTCCAAGAGATGAGTCATCGGTCTAGCTATCTTAGAGAAATCTTGTATAAAGCGCCTATAAAAACCCGCATGACCTAAGAAACTCCTCACACCTTTAACCGAGGTGGGTGGGGGAAGCTTAGCAATCACATCAATTTTGGCTCGATCAACTTCTAATCCCTTATTGGATATCTTGTGTCCTAAAACAATCCCCTCTTTTACCATAAAGTGACATTTCTCCCAATTAAGCACCAAACGTGTTTCCTCACAACGCTTAAGCATTCTCTCAAGATTGGTGAGACAAGAGCTAAAGGAGTTCCCAAATACGGAAAAGTCATCCATAAAAACCTCCATGGTTTGCTCTATCATGTCATGGAAAATCGCCATCATGCACCTTTGAAACGTCCCCGGTGCATTACATAGGCCAAAAGGCATCCTCTTGTAAGCAAATGTACCGTATGGACAAGTGAATGTGGTCTTTTCTTGATCCTTAGGGTCAATGGGTATTTGGAAATAACCCGAAAAGCCATCAAGAAAACAATAGTACTCATTTCCCGCTAAGCGTTCAAGCATTTGATCCATAAAGGGAAGCGGGAAATGGTCTTTCCTAGTTGCCTCATTTAGTTTTCTATAGTCAATGCAAACTCTCCAACCGGTTACAAGTCTCGTGGGAATAAGCTCATTGTTCTCATTAGGCACCACGGTGATTCCACCCTTCTTTGGAACACAATGAACCGGGCTAACCCATGGAGAGTCGGAAATGGGGTAAATCATACCCGCATCTAAAAGTTTAATCACTTCCTTCTTAATAACCTCATGAATCTTTGGGTTAACTCTCCTTTGGTTTTGAATGGCGGGTTTATAATCATCCTCCATAAGGATTTTGTGAGTACAAAAATGTGGATCAATTCCCCTTATGTCGGATATTTTCCATGCTAAGGCTTTCTTGTGTTTCTTAAGGACCTCAATAAGTTGCTCCTTCTCATCCTCTTTCAATTCCTTAGCAATAATCACCGGTAATTGGTCTTTTCCTTCTAAAAAGCATATTCTAAGTGGGATGGAAGTTCCTTAAGTTCAATGGGAGGTGGACTCTCTATGGAAGGTTTTACTATGGAAGGTTCCTCAATGGTAATCTCTTGTGGAATAGGGGAAGGAATAGGGTCCTCATTGAGCAACTTTTGGATTGTAAGAATATCTTCTTCCCAATTAATGGGAGAATCATCATCACCAAGAAAGTTGGACTCAAATTCCTCCAAGAGGAAATCACTCTCTCCAAAAGGTGTTAAAGAGGGAGCAATTGAGGCCACAGTTTCAACATGTGGAATCTCATCACTAGCATTCTTACAAGCATCATGAAAGTGTTCATTACACACTGCATCTAGCACATCCACAATGTTAATAGTCTCACAAGGTCTAGACTCCTTAACCTCTTTTCTATCACAAACTTTCCCTAACTTAAACACCACTTTCTCATCCTCTACTCTCATAATTAATTCTCCTTCCGCCACATCTATCAAGGTACGGCCCGTTCTCAAAAACGGTCTACCAACAATCAAAGGCACTCTAGGATCCATGTCATAATCGACCACTACAAAGTCGGCCGGAAAGGTAAACTTATCCACACCTACAAACACATCTTCCGCTATACCTACGGGGTGAGCTATGGTTCGGTTGGCTAGTTCAAGAGTCATCCTAGTGGGGGTGAGCTCGGGAAGAGAGAGTTGTTTCCAAACCGATAAAGGCATGAGATTTATGCTTGCCCCTAAATCCGCCAAAGCCATGCAATTTTCAACACCGGGAAAATTACAAGGTATCAAGAAGCGCCCCGGATCTCCAAGTTTTGTTGGTAAGGTTTTAAGTAACACCGCGGAACAATTTTCATTAAGTGATGTGTTGGGCAAATCAACCAATTTTTCTTTGTTTGAGAGCAAATCCTTGAACATCTTAGCAAACTTTGGCATATAAGCAAGAGCTTCCGCAAAGGATATGTTGATATTGAGTTGCTTGAACATCCTTAAGAAATTGGAGACTTGTATGTCATCTTTGTTCTTTAACTTGTCCTTTTTCAACCTTGAAGGGTATGGAAGAGTAGGTTTGGGTGTAGGTGGAATAGGTGTTGTAGTGGAAGATTTGTCTTTGTTAGCCTCTTCATTGGGAAGTGTGGAAGGTAAAGGAGAAGTATGAGGGGGTTGAGAAGGTGTGTTTGAGTGAATAGGAGCACTTTGAGGAGGTGGAGTAGAAGTAGAAGGCTTATCACAAGTAGGAGCACAAGTGGGTTGAACAATAGTAGGTTTAGGAGGTGAAGGATCCTTTGTTGTTGTACCACTCCTTGTTGTAATAGCATTAACATTGGCCCTAGGGTTTGTTTGTGTGTTAGAAGGTAAAGCCCCTTGTGGTCTTTGAGTTACTGCCACTAAAACCCTATTGATTTGTTCCTCCATTATACGTTTCACTTGGTCATTCATTCTCTTCTCAATTTCACGCATTTTCTTGTCAACATACTCTTGAGTCTCTTGCATCCCATATCCTTGAGTTTGATTTGGAGGGTAAGCTTGATTTGGTATTGGAGCATATGCTTGATTGGGAATAAATGGAAGTGGTTGATTAAATCCTTGTTGTGGTGGATAAAAGGTATTAGCTTGAGGTTGAAATTGATTGGGTGCCTTGTAATTATTTCCTTGGTATGGTTGTCGTTGCCCTTGATTCCTTGCTAAAATTTGAGGAGGATTTTGTGGAATTTGGGTGGGTGGTTGGGGTGGGAAGCCGGGTGGAGTAAGGTAATTTTGGGATTTGTAAGAAAGGTTATTTGGATTGATGTTAGGCTTGAAGTGTTCACGGTGTTCCTCTTGGTAAGCATAGCATTCCCCTTGATACCCTTGCACCTTGTCACATTGTTCATACGAGTGGGGACCTCCACAAGTAACACAAGAAATGGTGATGGCATTCACATTGTTTGAGGAATTGTTCAATGTCATGCTCTTAAAAGTTTGAAGCATGTCTTGTTGTGCTTGCAAATGCCTCTCACTTTCTCTATCCATCCTTTGAAAAATGGCTTCTTGAAACTTGAGGAGTTGGTTGTCACAAGGGATTTGAGAAGTGTTTTGGATAACATGAACTCTTTCTTCAAATGGATCGTTTGTTTGAACCATTGCCTTAGTCTCAATAATGTTCAAAGCCTCATGGTATGTCTTGCAATGAATACTCCCTCCCGCGGAAGCATTTAGTGAATCTTGGTGGTGAGGTTTAAGGCCATTGTAGAAGGTATTGATTTGGCCTAGATCATCCATTCCATGGTTAGGGCATCGCCTCAACAACTCACTATACTCTTCCCAAGCATCACCAAAGGATTGACTAGGTTTTTGTGTAAAGCCCATAATCAAATTTCTCAAAGCCATAGTCTTTTGTGGAGGAAAGAATTTGTTCAAAAACTTAGTGGTAAAATCATCCCATGTGGTGATACTATCGGGTGGTTGGGTGTCTAACCAATGCTTAGCACTCCCATCTAAGGAAAATGACACTAACATCAATCTAATGACCTCAGGTGGAACCCCATTATGCTTAATGGTATTGCAAAGTGAAAGGAATCTCTTAAGGTGAGCATGGGGATCCTCATTTTGTTTTCCAAAGAAAGGTGATGCAGAAACCATATTGATCATAGATGTATGTAGCTCAAATGTGTTAGCGGGAAAGTCGGGAATCTTAATGGCACTAACATATCCATGAATGTTGGATTGTATACGTTCATACAAAGTACGGTTATCAATAGCCATGGCTTCTTGTGGTGGTGACAAAGCACGATTCTCGTGATCGGCTTGGTGAACGGTGGTGGTCTTACTCTTTCTCTTTTTCTTCCTTTTCGGAGGAAGAGGTTGTACACCAATCGGTATTTGTGCACGCCCGCGAGTGAGCATGCAACTCAATACGAGGAATGAGAGAGAAGCTCTTGTGTGACTTTGAAAAGAATAAGATTATCCTCTTCGAGTTTCGATATTAAATATCCACAAGAAAATAACAATATATGTATTACTACTTTGGGTGCAAGACCCTCAATGAAGCTTTCCCTCTTAGAATACTCCCAAGTGAACGGGGGGTTAGGTGGCGCGAAGCACTTAAGTACCTATTGACCCTTAGATGGCATTTTATAGCACATCGCCTTTCTATTCACTTAAATGTTCGTATTCTTCGAATTATTGCTTATTGAGAGTATTTATCTATTCTTGCTTTATTTTGTTTGATCGATACGCGTGTCAAGGACCGGAACGCCCCTCAACACGGTGTATTGCCTCGGCAATACTTATGGAAGATATGTAGATTGATTGTTCTTATACGTATACGTATTTACTTATAATAATATATGGAAAATATTTTTGTATTTATGAGTTTTTAAAGGAAAATACTATATGTACATAAAAACCGAGAGAATCCAATAATATATATTTTTGGGTGCAATCTCTTAGGAAAAAGATTGCTTTTTGGATTTTTTTTAATTTTTTTAGTCAATTCTTTAGGAAAAGAATTGTTTTGTTAATTTTTTAGTTTTTATATATTTTTATATTTTTGATTTTTTATTTGTTTTTGATTTATGATACGTAAAAATAACGTTCACCAAATGAACGGATCCCAAAAGCCAATGAAAACCGTCAATCGATAGTCTCTCGTGTAGTCAAAGAACCGGCAGCGGCGCCATTTGAAATGCAAAACTTGAAACTAAAAGGACTGAAAATGTAATTTCTATGAAATGTAAATGCTTGAAATGTAAATTCTAAAAGTTATAAGGACTACTAATGCAAAACAGTAAACTAAAAGGACCAAACTTGTAAAATGATAACAAACTAACCAAATAGTAACTGACTAACAAACTTGATAACTGAAATTTAACAAACTTCCAAATCCAGGGACTGAATTTTGCAAATACCACAAATTTAGGAAGTTTAACTAGGTTTACCAAACTGAATGAAATGAAGGGACTAAAGTGCAATTTTCAAAAACCTTTTAACCAAAAACGGGCTAAGGACCAAATAAGCTAGACTGAGCTTATTTCTATACCAAATTCCATGAGACAAATTGCAAAAGGTTTCTAATCCAAATTAAGCAACGTGTGTTCAAGGAAATAAGCTAACAGTCCAAAATAAGCAATTGAGTGCTTATTAATAAGCACAAAATAAGCTACAGCTTATTTCAATCAGTCACAACCTGATTTTTGTGACAAATCTGATTAAGCACTTGATTACAAGAACGGGAAATCAAATTAGAACCATTTTCATCCAGTAATGAAGAAGAAATCTGAAATAAGCTCTTTTGAGCTTATGTTGACCAGGTTTGACCAATTTTTGTGAAAAAGCTCAAAATTTCAAAACTTCATATTCAATACTAACTAAATGGATTTGTGAAAGAAAATCAAGACTTTTGTGAAGAGGATTAAGAGAACTAGCAAAACAGTAAGCTTTTTATATCAGAGAATGGAAAATGCTCAGTCATTGACCAATAAGCTGTTTTCTAGCTTAATTCCTAAAACTGTAGATTTTCCTCTTAGAGACTGAAACTTTATGATGTAAGCTAGAACTAGAAACAAGTTTGAGCAATTTTCATCAAAGATTAAAGGAGAACTAGGCAAATGAAAATGACAAGTTTTGGCTATCAAAGCTGAAATAAGGCTAACCCAAACAATTTTTATACCAATTGCCTTTTTGACTATTTTTATGACTTGTAAAAAGCTGAAAACTACTTGTTACCTCCTAATGACTAGAAATGAACTCCTAAACACCAAATCTTAACACTTGAAAACCACTTAATAGCTACTACCAAACACTCCTTTATCTGATTTTAACAAAATTTAACAAAGATTTATTGAGTTCTGAATTAAGTTGATACAAAAGCTATAGCAGACTAGTTTAAATGAACCAAATGAAAGCTAATGAAACTGAAACTAAGCAATTATCAAGACTAGAACTCAATTAAGGTGCAAAGCTAAAATGTGACTGAAAATAAGCTAGTAACTACAAATGACACTCAAATCAGTACACAAGATTGAAGTAACTGAACTACAAACACTTAAATCTCAATCAAACAACAGCAACTAATCAAGTATAACATGTAGCCATCAAAGTTAACTAAGAAAATAAGCATGCAAAGACTGTTTTAGAGGAACATAAAACAAGAGCTAAGGAACCTATTGTAGAAGTCCTTTGGGAAGAAGAGGAGCGCTGAGCTCTCTTGCACTAGTGATACCACCACCTATCACTAGTATTCAACTAAAATCATCAATCTAATCAGCTACAATCATCTACATTCATCATCCTGCTACTAATCTTCAAAGGAACAAAGGATTGACTTGAATTCTGAACAAACAGCTACAAAACTCCTCCAATGACTATTATGATCAATGATTGATCATAACAAGCACAAATCAACAACAGGATGATCCAATAACAGCAAGTAGTAACAGAATTGAGAAGAACAGAATTTGGCGGGAAAATGAAGTTTGAATTTTATTGCATGAATTCAGTTACAAATGTTTGTTACAAGCTTCTAACTAACTAACTGACTCAAGAGTTTGTCAGACTCTTGAGTAGTTAGGTGAAAAGTGAGGGAAAAAGGGAAAGGGAAATTTAAGAACTATGTGTTTTACAAATTTAAGCTACAATGAGAAATGAGGTACATCCTAGCTATTTATAGGCATGAGAGGAGATTCTGTTGGGGTTTGTGACGTGGCAGATCCAATCATAGCTTGACACGTGGAATATTCTGCAAATTCATCTTTGAAGGTTATGAACTGATTTGGGTGTTTTTAATTGAGTGGATGATATGGTAATTGGATTGCACCATTGAATTCGTCTTCCAAAATTGAGCAACTTTGGTGTTTTGATCTTCTCTTGAAACGGCTTCAATCAAAAACCCGATCCTGGAAATATTTTTGTTAAAGAAGATGGACACGTGGCGCCTTCTGGTTGGTTGTGAGGGTGTCACACGGATCACACTGTTTGGATATGGTATTAAATGTGGCGGCTGTTAATGGGTATTTAATGCTTGATCCGTGTGAACTATTTCCTTGTTTCTGATTGGTTTAGAGCTAATGCACATGGATCATGTCTTGTAATATTTTCCAAACTTGGCAAAACAAGCCCTTGTACTTGGCAGATTCCCATTTCAAGCTAGTATCTTCATTCCTTTGTCATTTTTGGTCCTTTAACTTCCAAGACTTGTACAAAATGGTCCTTTGACTTGGTTGACTTGATAGTTTGACCAGATTTGACTTTAATCTTGACTTTTCATAATTTGCACTTTAAGTCCTTCAACTTTCATAACTTGTCAAGATAGGTCCTTGAACTTTAAAGTCTTGTCACTTTTGATCCTCTTTTGTCTTTTTCATCCATTTGAGCTTGGTTTTTCCTTGTTTGCTTGAAATTGTATCCTTTTACCTACATAAAATCACACAAACACAACATACCACATAATACTGCTTTTTACAAGATAAATGGGTATTTTGCTTCATGTTTTAGGGTTATTTGTTGATAAAAAAATATGAGTTTAAGCTCATATCACCCAGCTTCCTGATCACTCTAGAGCACATGACTGCAGCATGTCCTCCAATGTCTGAATGGTAAAAAAAGAATAATATTGGTTATCCACCTAAGTTTGGAAAAAAGAATAATATTGGTTTTTCTAACAATAATCAAAATTCTCATAATTTTAATAAGAGCTTTGTTAATAATAATAATGTTGGTTCCAGTTCCATTTCTTCTTTCGCTGATGAACAACTTTCTAGAATCATCGCTTTGATCAAAGATAATACTGTTAATTCTCATGGTAGTGTGGTGCAAGCCAATATGGTAGGTACTATTTTGAATCAAAGTTCTGTTTTCAATAAAAACTTTCATTAGTATTGCTATTCTAATAGTCAAATGAAATCTATGTTTCTGGCTGATGGTTTAATTGTTGATTTTGGTGTTAATCAGCATCTTACATACACTAATAAAGACTTGGTTGATGTCACTAATATTTCCAAGCTTAAATTAAAGTATCTCATCCTAATGAGATTGGGCCTTTATTACCAATGTTGGTAAGATGGTGTTAAAGAAGGTCTTAACATTGTATGATGTGTTGGTTGTTTTAGAATATTGTGTTAGTCTTATGTTAGTTAATAAAATTGCTATAGATAGTAAATTTGTGGTTGCTTTTGATGAGCCTAGTTGTTATATTTTACCTCAGGGTTGAAGGAGATGAAATTAGTGGGGACTGGTAAACAAAAAGACGGATTGTATTATTTTGACAGAGGTATTAGTATTGAGAGATCTAACGTGGTTTGTAGTTTGAGTAAAAATGTGTGGCATTTTAGGCTTGGTCATCCTTCTGACCAAGTTCTTAATGTTAAAATGATATAGTTTTTGAGAATACTAATGATGATTTTGTGTATGATATATGTCAAAATGCTAAACAGACTAGGGAACCTTTTCCTCTTAGTGATCATGTTTCTACTGTTTTAAGAAAACTTGTTCATTTAGATTTATGGGCACCTTATAAATTGACTAGTAAAGAAAGATTTAAGTATTTCTTGACTATTGTTGATGACTTTTCTAGGTTGTTTGGGTTTATTTGTTGAAGAATAAAAGTGAAGTGTTTGATTGACTAATTGTATTAAAGTGTTTTTTAACTTGATTAAAAATGAGTTTGCTAAAACTATTAAAACCTTTAAAAGTGATAATGGGATTGAGTTTATTAATAATAATATGGTTGGTTTTGGTGTGCAAAATGGTATTATACACGAGACTTCTTGTGCTTATACTCCTCAACATAATGGTATTGTGGAAAGGAAATATAGGCATCTTCTTAATGTTGCTATATCCCTTATGTTTCAGGGGGATTGCCTCTGAGTTTGTGGTCCAAGTGTGTTCTTGCTGCTACTTACTTTCTTAACATGTTTCCTACCTCAATGCAGAAGGGAAAAAGTCATTTTCAAGTTGTTTTTAATAAAAACCTTAGGTTGAAACATTTGAGAGCTTTTGGGTGTCTTTGTTTTGCCACTATACTTACAAGTAATTATATGTTTAGTAGTAGATCAGAGAAGTGTGTTTTAGTTGGATATTCTTGTTTTAAAAAAGGGTACAAATTGTTTAGTCTTGAGAGGAGTCAGTTCTTATTTTCTAGAGATGTTAAATTCTTTGAAAATGTTTTTCCTTTAAAAATTGATAACAATAGTGCTCATAGTGATAATAATCAGGATCTAGATCTTATTAACTTCTTTGATGTATTTAGTGATTTAGATTATGGTGTACCTTGTGATGATAAGAATAAATCTAGCTCGCATAGTGATGAAAGCTCCTCCCTTCACTTAACTAGTTTAACTATTGACCCAGTTGAAGATGAATTGGGGCATCTTCAGGGTTCCAATGAGTCTGGCGGTGAGGATGAAAGGGTAGCAACTTATGATGAGTATACTAGTGGTTATGAGTGTATTAATAAAAATATGCCTAATCTCATGAGTCCACTTGTTGTTAGGAGGTTAGAAAGAGTTTTTATTTTACCTAGCAAATTTAATGATTATGTTATGACTTCTAAAGTGAAATTTCGTTTGGAAATTTTTTTTAGTTATTCTAAGCAAAGTTTTGAAAATCTTTGTTTTGCGAGTGAGCTTAATAAAAGCATTGAACCTAAAACTTTTTGGAAAGTAAAAGTCAGCACTGGGTAGATGTAAATAAAGAAATAGATGTTTTTTATGAAAACAATACTTGGGATATTACCGATTTATCGAGTGATAGAAAAGTTATTAATGGTAAATGGGTGTATAAGATTATGTATAAGTCTAATGGTGAAATTGAAAGGTATAAAGCTAGATATTTGATTAAATGGTACAACAAGAAGAAGGGTATTGATTTTGATGAAAACTTTTCTCTTGTTGTTAAGATTGTTACTATGAGATGTTTGATTAAATTGGATGTTCTAAATGAATGGCCTTTGTTTCAGCTTGATATTAACAATGCTTTTTTATATGGTCATCTTGATGAGGTTGTTTATATGAGTTTACCAGATGGTTACTTTGATAAAAGTGATAAGAGTGTTTGTTAAATAAGTCTTTGTATGGTTAGAAACAAGCTCCTAGACAATAGAATGCCAAGTTAACTCAGGTTCTTACTGAACATGGTTTTGTAAAAAGTAGAAATGATTTTTCTTTGTTTACTAAGAATGAGTCTAGTATTTTTCTTACTTTGCTTGTCTATGTGGATGATATTGTTGTTACTACTAATAGTGTTGAACATATTGATAAGTTTAAGCAGTTTTTGAAAAGTAAATTCCAAATCGAAGATTTTGGAAAATTGAATATTTCTTAGGCATTGAGGTTATTGACATTGATTGTCGCTTATGTCTTAGTCAGAGAAACTATTGTCTTGATTTTTTTTTTATTTTGGTTTATTGTCTTGTAAGCCTTCTGCTACTCCTCTTGAACAAAACCTTTTCTAGTGAACCTACTGATAATGATTTTGTGCTTGATAATATAACTGAGTATCAAAATATTATTGGTAAACTTATCTATCTTACTTACACTAGGCCTGGTACATATTATGTTGTGCATTATATTAGTTATTTATGCATAGGCCTCTCAGGTCTTATCATAAGATTGATTTTATGGTTTTGAGATACCTGAAAAGCTCTCCTGGTAAAGGGGTTCATATTGTCAAGTGTTCCAATGTTTCTCTTGAGACATTTGTGGATGCTGAGTGGGCCAATTGTCTTGTAACTAGAAAGTCTATCACTGGATACTACTTGTTGTTAAATGGTTCATTAGTTTTTTGGAAGAGTAAATAGCAAAATACCATTTCTAAGTCTAGTGTTGGAGCTGAATATAAAGCCATGGCTTCGGCTACTTCAAAAACAGTTTGGGTCCTTAAAATTTTAAAGGACTTAAATTGGGAACAATTTTTGCCTGTTAAAATATTTTGTGATAGTCAAGTTGCTATTAAAATAGCTATTAATCTTGTATATCATGAAAGAACTAAACATCTTAAAATTGACGTGCATTTTTTAGAGATAAAATCTTGGTTGGTGTTATTAGAACTCACAAGATTGGGTCAGTAGATTAGAATGCTGATATTTTTACTAACGGATTTGATAAGATTCAACATGAGAAGCTTGTTGGTCAATTGGGTTTGTTTGATTGTTTATAGGTTTAGATCAATGAAAGATGTTGGAATATTGTGTCTAACTTAGAAACAAATCTTTAGGGATATTGCCAAATGTTGTAAGTTGTTTGTCGGTTATAAGTTCTAAGTTGAATATTGAAGCTGTGGATAGTTGAGGGACTAAAGGTTGTTTTTTTAAATAACTGAGGGACTGAATGTGGAAACTTTAGAAACTCCCAAATCAAGGAGTAAATTAACTACTGCAGCTTCATTATTTGATCACTTTTTCCTTTGATACAATTTTACGATTCACGCAGTTTTTGTTTTCTTTGTTTTTTATGATTGAGATCATCTTGATCTTGTTAATTTTGCTCTAATATTGTAAGACTGTTGTGAATTAGATAATAGACCTTCACCTGATTAGTAATAGAAGGCTTTGGTTATTGAAATAAGATTCGATCTGTTCTTGGTTTTATAATTTTTTACATGGTATCATAGTGTCGTTCATCGCCTTGCTCGTAATTTTTCAAAACCAGGTTCTCATAAAAATTTGGGGTTTTTCAAAGTTGAAGTATTCTTAGTTGATTAAGTGGTGTTAATTACGATTTTATTGATTAATTCATCATTTCTGAGGTTGTTGATCAAAACTCTCATTTTTTGAAAAGTTAGAGTTTTTTTAATTTTTAGGACTTTTGTTCGATTGAAATTCTTGGTTGATTCTATTGTGCTTTTGATTGATGGATCATGTTAATACAATACTAATAAATTGATATGACAAAGATGATAAAGAAAATGACAAATTAATTTTTTGAGAAATGGATAATGTTACATCATATATTTGAAAGAAATATCACCACCTCAAAAATGTCCTTCATTTGTAGTACAAAAGTTGGACATGTATCTCTCCATAATTTGTCTTTCAGACCTTCGTATTCGTGTTTGAAGATGGAGGTAGTTATCAAGCTGACGTAGGTTGTGGGCT
Source organism: Glebionis coronaria (assembly GCA_025667525.1). Classification (NCBI taxonomy): domain Eukaryota; kingdom Viridiplantae; phylum Streptophyta; class Magnoliopsida; order Asterales; family Asteraceae; genus Glebionis; species Glebionis coronaria. The sequence continues at coordinate 92,486,329 of CM046874.1, read as the reverse complement.
CGTCAATGTTTTGTGTTTGTGTTTCTTTTCTAAATAGCAAGAGAATATATTAATATAAAAAAATTAGCAAGACGATAGAAAATTATAAAGGTGATTGTAACAAATCGTTCCAATTAATATAAAGATTACCTCTAAATTTAAGTCAAGAAAAAAAGACAAAACAAATAATATCAAAGATATCACTTTTCCTCGTAGAATGAGAGTTGAAAATGATATTATTTCGGAACCACTATAAAGACCAACATGTATCAGCAAATTTGGCATATGTGCGGTCCTTCTTATCCTTTGAGGCGTGTCATGCCTCAAACTAAATATCCCATTCACCACATGAGAAAAAGGAAAGGATCAAAGAACATGTCCAAACACGAACAAGATGTCAAACGACATCGGCTACGCCTATGTCACAAGAGAAGAAAGTATGTGCACTCGATTCAACAAAAGTGTTGCAAATCGAACATATAATCAAATTAATTTCTATATACCTCTAGAGGATAAGTTTAAACGATTTGGAAACCTACCAAAAAGCATCCGCCATATAAAAATGTTAACCTTCCTAAGGATAAACTTGTGTTTGTGTTAACGATGATACATTATAGCTCTAGTTTGGCATTAGTTAAAACTAGAGCTGGGCGGCAGATCGAGACCAGACCGGACCGACAAAACTCGATCTGGACCGAGGATCGAATTGATCCAAAATTCCTGACCGATACCGGACTGAAATGGTACAAGCCGGGCCGGTTTCAATTAGGCAAAATAAGCGAATTTTTGGTAAGACTGAACTAGACCGAAGATCGAAATGGTACAAAATCACGGACCGAGGACTGGACCGGACCGAATTTACTCCATCCGGTCCAACGATCTAAATGCTCACCGTTAGTTAAAACTCCATTTTTGTCATTGAAAATGGATGTATATCATATATTAGGGGTGTGAAAGAAACCGAAAACTCGAACCTAAACCGAAAAAAACCAAAGAACCGAAACCTAAAAAACCGAAACCGATTGAAAAACTGATAGTTCGGTTTTTGCATTTAAAAAAACCGAAGCTTTTGGTTCGGTTTGGTTTTAGCATTAAAAAAGCTGATATAAACCGAACCGATCTTTATAAACATGAGAATATATATATAAGTTCACGTCGAAGCTAATGGACGATGAATATGCTACGCTAGATTAATTCTATCATGTTTAATAACTAATCATTGTTCCATATGCTTATTGAACATGACTAAATAATTAGTTTTCTTTTCGATTGTTTTTTTAATCATGTTTTTGTCGTTGATATTGTGTTGACTTATACACATAAATGGTTTTTTTAGGATTTTAAATGATATTTTTTCCTTAGTGTTAATGTTGTGTTTCTTTTTGTTATTGTTTATTTAAATCTTTTAACGTGTCGGTTTATGGTATATTCAAAAACGACTTGTAAAAGCGAAGCTCGATAAATCATATAGGAACCGAAAAAACCGAAAACCAAACCGAAAGTACATCGAAAACCGAAAAACCAAACCGGCACAAAATCGAAACCGAATGGTTCCTAAAAATCAAAAACCGAAATTTGTTGGTTCGATTTCGATTTATAACAAAAATCGAACCATGCTCACCCCTATCATATATGTTGACGAGTCCTCGAAGTGGGTCACTAGAAGGACCATTATAGTGCTGAACTGAACTGAAAGTTGTGTCAACGTAACATACTTGTTCATTGGTATACTTGCCTAAAGTGCTCAAAACTTCTTCTTCGATGTTGATGCAAATGCCAAGTGGCTATTTGAGATGTTTAGTTTTTGACCTTTAGCATTACTAGGCGAATACCCGCGCATAGCAGCGGAAATGCCTAGCGACAACTAGTTTTAACGATATGCTATTTTGTGGTAAGTGTTTCGTGAAATTGCTAACGCTCGTCACATGAGATAAATTTTAACATGTATCAAACAACGTATAAAAACATTTAGTGAAACTAAAAGCCTTCATGTATAAAAAGTCATTTAGTAATATTTTAGATGAGTACTCATGCATAACAAAGAAATTTTATAACGGTAGATGGTTGTAGTGATAAAAAAGTTTAAGGGTTATAAACGAAAAATGATAAAAAAAATTTAGAATTTGAAGACTAAACATAATGTTTCGAAACCTGATTTGACTCTGTCAGTTCAATCGGCTTTGATAAAAAAAATGGGTCAAATTAAACCGGGGATATATTTTTGAGAACACACTCAAGATACGCCTTTACAAAAATATATATAGCTTACGACATAATGGTTTTGGCAAAGAAATTGGTGGCCTCGTTCCATTATTGGATTAGGTACAACAAGACGGCGAGGTCTGAGCTAGTTGTAGGTAACACCAACATGTTGATATGTTGCAGCTTGGTCAAGATGCTCCTTAACGTTTTGATCTTGGTATGCCTCATATTATAATCTTAGCATTTGCCAGTGATCGGTCTCTACATGAGTAGAAAATTTATTGTATACCATTAAACTATTATGAAGTACTCCTTGGCGCGTAAAACTCACTTCCATTTACTTGCTGAAAACAAATATACCTAATTAATTACTATTGATAAAAAGGTAGATGATATTAAGACTTCTTATTGTCGTTTGCTATATATCAATATTGATTTCACGTGATTTCGATTAATGTTTGGGCTAAAAGTCCGGCTTCTTCTTGTTGGGCTTTTGCAAAAACTTTAGGTCTCCTCATCTGATCCATAGCTTTTGCTTCATGGGCTGCATCTGAAGCTTCTCCTTCTTCTTCTCTTCTCAATAACGCTTCTTCCTTTTTCCTTTGTATTTCTGCAAGCTTTTGCAATTTTTCAGGTTCAACACGTTTCTTTTTTTCCAAAACTGCTTTTTCCCTTGCCATATCTTCTTTTCGCTTCGACTTCATATCTTTAAGCTTATCAGCTTTTCTTAGTTCGGAATCTTGATATTTTTGCACTAACATCAGTTTCTTGTTTTCTTCAATTAATCAAGTAAATAAGCATTGAGAGTTTACATCACAAATAGTTTAATCTTTATGACTTTTCCAATATAATTTTACAAAGATAAGGCTCACATGTGAATTCTTTTTACTTGAAATCATAAAGCGAGCAATGGTTCCTTGAATCCAATGATAAAACTGTTTTTGCTCCGGTCTCTTGTCATAAGAAAAGTCCCCTTGTGCATCATTATAACCCCTTGTGTATCATTTCAACAAACTCACTATAATCTATACCACCATCCTGGATTTAGAAGGATCACAAACATAAGGTATTATAAGTCTTGTTACGCAAAAAGAAACAAGAAAAAATGTTGATTACATACAAACAAAAAATATTTCTAACTTCAAAAGCATCGACATTTTTTTGGGTTTTTATTTCAGCATATCTTTCTTTGTAGTACGTAGCAAGGATGATGTTTTTGAAGTAACAAGTATGCTTGTTTATATACGCAATGTGAAAGAGAATTGCGATATACATATTTCTATGTTTCAATTGATAATTGCGCTTGTTCCATCAGTGTTCATAATTCATATTCATAATGTTATAATAATTTCCAAGCTTTCAAAGTATTGAAGTCAGCCGAGATACAAATCAATGTTAACAGCTGATCTTATTTCCATACATTTAAGGTTCCATCATTATTCCTTTCCCTACCTAATTCCATTCAAATTATAATACTTTCCTATTATCAAAACAGGATAATTACTTACACCCTATAACCAGAACATGTCAGTGCCCATCAATGCCAGTGCCGCTAAACAGAGTATGTGTATATTTATATTTTATATAGATAGTTTAGTATCTCATACCCAATATCAATGTGTATCGCAGATTCGAACCCTTGCACCAACCACCATAGGGTCTCCTTCTAACACGCCATCAGACTTCAGTATACACTTTCTTTGCAAAAAATATATGAAACTCTGAATCTTATAAGACCACATAACCAGCAGAAAGATTATGCCAAAGTTAATCGGTATGAGATATGTGGTGTTTTGTACCATTCGTTTCTTTTAAATATTTGTGATTATGTAGACAAAGAATAGTTAAAAAAAATCACTCATTTATAAAAAATATTTGTGATAGAATGGTTACCTTTGCGATTCGTGGCCTTATGAAGTCGCCTTCCCGTGAATATGATCATTTAAGTTAAAGGTTACGTACCTGAAAAATCAGGGTGTTCCACTTGTCCGTGGTCTTCACATATGTATGTTTCTTCGAATTATATTGGTTTTTTTTATACATTTTGGACATGACACGTAATACCATATCCTAGTCTCGACCACAGCCATAATAGTGGCTTCGCATGTGAACTCCAGTCCCTAGTACAAAATAAAGTTTTAGGCAAGTTTATATATTGTGCGTTATATATCAAGGTTCATTACGCGCGTGTACCTTGAAACTTTCAGGATTTTGCGTTAGTCAAGCAGACAGTGTCTGGACGTTTGTTTTTTCTCTGTCCGTGGGTCCTGGAATTGGTATCTAGTCACTTGCAGCATCGGTTTTGATTTGAAACTCTCTAGAAACCTGCGAGTTATGAGTTGTTATACACGACTGTGGGAAAAACCTGTAATGACTTGTAATTATGGTACACTTGGGAACAAAATGTGACACCTACACATTGTGTAAAGCAACAGGTAGATAACCTACCATGCATATTCCAACTGGACATATATAATCACATATCTAAGATCACGTTTTCGCTATGTTACAACTTTGAATTACCGAAAACAAATTAGATAAGAATCTCATAAAAATAAACACATTGAACCGAATACTGATTTTCTATCTCAATATAATTATAGCTGGAACATATACATATATGAGTAGATACTTATAATCATAATTAACACTCTCGCCGACCATAACTCGTTAGTGTCGCAACACTTCAAAAGCATACTCAATCATATCTATAACCTTTTTTTCAATTAATAGTAAAAGTGGATATAGGATACACACTTAATCAACATACAACCTAAGACTAATACTACTCCTAAATTGGTTATAAAGAATCAGCTAAGCCATGAGTATTATGCATAAGCCGAAACAAACACCCCTTTTATTCACAATGTGCTTATTTAGCAGCTTATGATCATATTTGATTCGGCTTACATACCGTAATCCTATTTTTTAATCATACTTGTTGGCAGCCTTTTTTCACTCGCATAAGAAATTTCATCACACGGTTTATAAATGACATTTTTAATTTGATTCGTGTCTAGTTGAGACTTGAACCAAACTTATTATATTCTGTTAAAATCAGACTCATATACCTTGTGCCTATTTGAGACATGAACCCAAACACATTATAATGAACCTATAAACCTAAAAGTTCTGAATAAACTATAAAAAACGGAGCTTATGAAGCATAACCTGAAAACTAAATAAGTGATCATCCGGTTGTGTAAGGAGAGACAAACATCCCGTTAGTATGTTGGCACACCAAAACTAAACAGATAAGATATGAAAGGGGGCTGGAACTTCCGTTGACTGTGGTGTAATGTTTCTTCTTTTTTTCAAGTACGTAGATCAACTAAACAGATAATGAACATAAGACATCCCCGCCTGTAAATTCAGTCGTGGTTTCTGATTAAACAGCGAGTGATAAATGTCGAAGACAAGTTTTGCTAGAGACAAGTTTTGCTAAAGACATAACGTATCCATGTATCGTGCATTACTAACCTTGATGAAATACTGATACAATCCACTTGTAGTCACATGATTCCGGTGCACACTGGATAACCAAATGAAAAAAAACAAAAAACACAAAAAGGTTTCGTCAAATCTTTATGTTAAAAATAAAGCAGTTCTACAGTAATAAAGGTAAAAAAATATCTCACCCATCCAGTGGATTTAGAATACCAGGATAAGGATCTCCAAAAGATAGTTTATTGATTTTATGACTTATCTACAAAGAAATTGGTATATGAAAACCACATAATAAAGGGGATGCGATTTCGATATCTAAGACCTTAAATTCTTTTGAAAAAGTATTGTAGAAAGATGGTTGCGTACATTATAAAACCATATCAGACATACAAACAAAGCTCCAGGCCAGAAAGTATTGACTCAATTGAAATTATCCAGTAAAACATGAACTTTTATCATCACATGAATGGTCCTAATGATGCATCTTATATCATCACATGAGTGGTATGTAGTTCCTTTCGCCCGTGTATTTGTCATTTAAGGTCTCTAGACTATTACGATGGCCATACAAACATTAAATTCTCGGTCACTTAAACGATAACCTTAACTCGAATGATCCTTAATTAGTATGAATAACTACAACCTAACCTAGTAAACACGTTAGAACCTGAATACGAACATCCTAAATGGAGGAAATATTTATCGATCAAACACCTTCAACATAAGACACTCACATCAACCACCAAAAACAAAAAGTAGCATCTAGTAGACACAAAATAGACAAAAGGTGTGCCAAAGACATGGCAGCTACAAACACTATGTCGCAATGTCATGTCAAGCCACGTGTCCTTTTCAGGCTATTGACAAAGCGTAAAAAAAGGCAAAGCAACATCAGCGTATACTTAACAAAGATCATTTAATCCCCCATGGCTGTAAACACGTTTCCATGATGCCTCGCCAAGATACAGATCAACTATAACAACCATAATCATCTTACAATAAAAGACCAACACAAATCAAAGCCCAACAAATCCCTAATCAAATAGAATAGTAGCCATTAAACATATTAACATCTATGAGACGATAACACAGCAAAACCCATCATAATCAAAACCCCCACACGTATGTGATAAATTTCAACTGAAAACTAACCATATTGTCAATCAAATCCGATTAGAGCTGCATGTAATTTCAGATAAGAGCAATAACACAATAAAACCTATCAAATCCAACTACATCTGCATATAGATCCAACATGATACTGTCAGACCTCACCAAAAAAAGAATCCATCACCGAAACCACAAAACACCACCGAGACCATTGAAACATCAACGAAACCACCAAACCTCAAACACTACCAGTTTTAGGTGGTGTTGGTGGCGGATCTAGTTGATTGTGGTGGCAGTATCTGTGACGACGACAGTTGTTGGTGGCAGTGGCATGGGTTTTAACCGGCGATAGGGATGATGACATGTGGGAGATGAATGTTTATCTTAATGATAGCTATTCATCCAGAATAAAATGATGCCAACCGTTTTTAATAATCAACATTTTCACAACTATATACATTGTGTCAAACATTCCAAGCGCTAAACCTCCTAGGCTCAAACCATCAACCAAAAACATCAATCACCATGATAATGGAGAAGATAATGGCAATAGTTGATCTGGTGGCTGTAGTGGCAGCTGTGGTTTTTAGAGAGAGAAAGACAGAGGCACGATTAGGGTTTTATATAGATATATGTTACAGTTTTTTCAATTTTCATAGTCAAATGATAAAGAAAAACGTATGTTTTAATTTTGAGATTCTTTCCAAATTTGTGACATAGTATGTTTTAAGGGGATTTCTTTTTTTGGATTAGTAGAGAAGATAATTATGGAAGTGTTGAGAAAACTTGTTTTTTAGTAATGAAGAGAATAAAGAGAAAATTATACACCTATTATAAGTAGTAGAGATATCACGAGTCACGACGACATCTCATTGATCACAAATCCATAATATAAAATCTGACAACACCTTTTAATATGTTTAGAATTTGTCTTTTAGATAAATTCATGCTACCTGAACCTAGGGCTGAGCACGGCAGACCCAAAACCGACCCGGACCGGAAAATCGGACCGGACCGAACCGAACCGAACCGATCAATTTCGGTCCGGTCCTAGGTCCGGGGTTTTGGACCAATTCGGTCCTCGGTCCGGTCGGTCCGGTCCGGTCCGGTTCGGTCTTACCAAAATCTCGTCTATTAAGCCTAATAGGACCGGACCGGACCGAGGACCGAACCGGACCGGACCATTTCGGTCCGGTCTCGGTCCGGGGTTTCGGACCAATTCGGTCCTCGGTCCGGTCCGGTCTTGGCCGGTCTGGTCCGGTCCCGAACCGATGCTCAGCCCTACTTGAACCTATCAAGTTTAGATTAATGAACGCACTATAAAAGGCCTTTTGTTTACCATAAATTTATCGTGCAAAACAATGTCATATAAAACAAACTAAAAAGTAATAAGAAAACAAGAACAATAAAAAGCAATACGATTTATTCGATCATTATTTGGACTTAGAGCAGGGACGGAGGCGGGGAAGCGGGCTGGTAAGTCTTTGGCGTCACTTTTTTTTGACGCATTATTCTTCGGCTAGCGCTAAGTCAGATCACGCAGATCACGCAAAAATCACCAGTCACTGCCAACCACATTTTTTTTTTAGAAAATTCGAATAAATTAGCCATTGGGGGTGTTTTTGACTGTTTTTTTATAAACCAAATGTAGCCGTTGGATTAAAAAAGAAAGCCGTTACATATTTTTTTTTCAACTTTTTTCAAAAAAATACTCCCAAATCACTTTAATAAATTAAACCTCTTTTCACCCAATTTTTTACACTCACTTCTTACACTTTCTATCTCATTTTCTATAATATCTTTCAATTTTACTCAAAAAAAAGATTCCAATTGGACAAACAACATGCTTAACGATCCTTCCAACCGATTTCCAAACTACAATCCCGGTTTCTCTTCGAATCTGGGATCTTCTTCTCAACCCCAATTCAACTTTATGCCATTTTTTCTGAATCAAAATGAAGCATATTTGAAATTTCAACAAGACCAGTTTTTGAAATTTCATCAACAATAATTTCAACAAGCCCAAATCGGTTCACGGCCACAACCTACACCACAATTCAACCAACAATCTTATCCCCTAATAGACGAAGACGAAGATGAAGTACATGTCGGGACACCAACGTCAAAGAAAGTTCGCCGTAAGAAGGGAAAGACTAAGGAGGCGGATGAAGAACCGGAAGAAGCAGTACGGGTCGACATTTGTGGACCGATGACGAGGAGTATCTTTTGGCCGAATGTTACATAGAAATTTCGAGGATCTCAAGATTGGTGTGGGTAAAAAAAGATACTTTTGGTACAAGGTAACCGGCGCATACAACGCGGTTGCGAAAACCAAAAAATTTCCGAAACGCACGAAGAACCTGATGACGAAAAAGTGGACACCATTGAATGTGAAATCAAAAACTTTAATAGTCTTTATGAAGAGATGCAAGTGATGAGTAGGGAGAACGATGAGGGGTTTATGACTCGGGTTAAGGTTGCTTATAAAGGATTATCGGGGAGGGGGGGTAACTTTTAAGCACAAGTCGGTTTTGAATTTTTTGAAGGGCAAGCACAAGTGGAAGAACCCCGATTCGACTCAAGAAAGGCGATACCGTCTTCGTGTTACCGGAGAAGGTCCCGAGTTCTTTGGTCCTAACGCTGTCCCACGGCCATCTGGGTTGTATCGTATTGCTAACAGTCAACGCTCCTCCAACTCAACGGCTAGTTCCGATTCAACTCCGGAAGCTTATCAACAAATAATGAAAAAACAATACGAGCGTTAGATAAAAGCTAATTTGGATATCATGGAATGTGAGTCAACCACAAATATCTATTACTTCAACATGCATTAGGTGGCCCAAGAATTCACGATTCTTCAAATTGACACAAGCATGATGAGTCTCTCGGACTGGGCAATCATCTAGAGTCAAAATGATGTGATTCGCGTATCGTATGCCTCTCCCGAGAACTAGTTTATTTCGTTTTATGTATTTTTCCTTATTTTTATTTTCAGTATTTTTTTATTTATTGTAATGTTTTTTTTAATTGTAATGTTTTTTTTATTTAATGAAAATTTTTTTAAGTTATTTTGTATTTAATTTTTTTTAATTATTTTCGTTGGCACCACTTTTTGTGGTGCCAACGGTTACCCCTCTAAAATGTGGTGTTAAAAGAATTCTGGTGTAAAGCCTCAAAATCTTACGTGGCGGCTTTGGCACCAGATTCTGGTGGCAACCCGTCTTAGCTCTCTTATGATGTTTGTACCCAAACTAGGTAACTTATAAAGATACAATCAAGGTTCTAAATAGCGTGAGGCGTGGCGTGACAGCATGATTAAGCCTCAAGCTTTAGCGGCTAAAGCGAAGCTTTTGCGTTTTTAAGGCGTGAAGTATGGCAGCATAAAATACTTAAATATTCATAAATTATTAGTATTTATATCATATTTCAAATGTATTAAGTTTACAAAAGCGTCTTACATACAAACTAAAGTAAACAAAACTATATTTACATGTAATCGTTTTCATTTCTATATAAAAGAGATCGATTTTATCGAAATCAAAATGAAGAAAGACTCGATCCATCATGACTTATCACGCCTTATGATATTTTTTTCTTCTCGTTGCACGTCAAGCCTTAACCTCACGCCTTGGTCTATAGCGTGGCGTGAAGATAGAGCCTTACGTATTTGCGAGGCCTTTGCGAGCCTTTTAGAACCATGGATACAATAAATGTCCGTTATTATTTTTAAAATCATTTTTCTTTAACTTTAATCTTGGATTATTTTATTTATGTTATATAATATTTAGTGAAAATTATAATAATAAAAATACATTTAAAAGTCAGTTTATTCATATAATTTATATCAGGTATTATATAACAAAAAAATAATTTAAATCAAAGTGATTTTAGTCGGAATAATTGGATTCAACATCCTTACTTGTTATTTTTGTAACTTTCTAGTATCTTGCTAGTTTTTTTAATAAAAGTTATCGTTAAAAAAATAAAATTTAAAACACAGTTAAAGAAAAATAATTTTAAATATAAATAATAGACTTTTATTTAAAGAAAAAAAATGTTATTTTATCAGTGGTGATGTCATTAGTCGTGCTTTTCCAAGGAAAAGGGTTTGTCGAGCATTGATTGCGTTCTATACAATGATCGACATGCATGGTATTGTGATATGAGTAAGATGTCTGCTATTTTCCACAAAAGTCGAAGTATGCATATACATGCAGGGTACAGTTAGAGGGTTTTCGGAGATGCACGGAAACCCGATGAAATTTTGTTACGTAGTATATATATATATATGTTAAAAATCTCGATTTTTTCAAAATGAACCCGGTCCTAAAATTACGTGTTCCATAAATACTTGTTTTATACTTGTATCAAAAATGTTGTGCACCGAATAACTTAAGGCTCTGGCTCCGCCCAGTATACATATAGTAATTACTTTAGTGCTTCAAAGTCGTGTTATCCAGCACTTGGCACAATGTATCGACCAAGTTCAACATCAGCATTTTCAAAAAATTGAAAAATCGTTTTGTGATGTAAAATATGAAAAACTTGAATATCAATATACGACCCAAATATGCCTTTTATAAAAGATGTTTACAATTTTTTTTTATCTCTTAATAAGTAGTTCAGTACTAATAGGCTAACCGGAATGTATTTTTAAATCGATTTGAGTTATTTTGCAACATTTTTTTCTTGCAAGCAGGTGAACTAATTTTAGTCATTTATTACATAAGATTAAATCTCATGAAAAAACACGGAAGGATATTTTTACCCAAAAAAAATACAGAAAATAATCGGATACACTAAAATTGTAAATTTTTCAAACTGATTTTTTTATCAATGGTGATATATAACTTGTGAAAGGAATAATGAAATATCACTAGTAAAATAAAATGTCACCAATGAAAAAATTATATTTTCATTGTTTTTTTACTAGTGAAATATCACAATGGATAAAAATTGGTTCAGAAAATTTACAAATTTAATCTTTCCGTTCAATTTTTAAAAGTTTTTTATTTTTTGACAGAAATAGTCTTTCCGTGTTTTTTTAATCTTAGATTAATCTTTATTTTTTTATCAAACTAAAATAAATGATGAAAATTTATCTCCTATTTAAGAAAACATGAAATTGCATTTAAACTTTTATCTTTCAAAACCAATTAATTTATAGGAAAAATAATCTCTTAAACACTAAATCTATCAACAAAAAGGACACACTCAATGAAAACAAAAGAAAAATTGATTATAGACAAAAAAATCTTTCCAGTAGTAGCATTTGTGCTTTCTGAATATAGTTATTTCATATTCAATTTCATGGTAACACGTTTGTGCTTTCTATTTATCTTTGTTATTTTAGGGCAAACTGACACTACAAATAGGGTAAAAGTAAATAAACGTAGGCGTTTGTGTGTGGCTAAATCGGAAATAAAATTGGTGGGAGAAGTAATTTCTCAATAAAGGATTGTCGGTTCTTTATGTTTTTTTTTTCAATATTTATTTTTCTTTGCATGTGTTATGTTCTTTTAGTCAAGGTGATTGTTGTACATTTCTTCACTTGATTTATAATCATGTCAGAATATATTTTAGAAATACATGATTATAAGAGCACACGGTACGATTGAGCCGTCAAAGTCGTGTCGTGGGCAAAAAATGACACACATCACCTTTTACTCACACGACACCAAAACTTCCCACGATGGCTCAACCCCCCTCCCTGGTTGAGCCGTCATTCTCGTGTCGTCGTCACCCCACCACTTTTTTTATAGGTAAAAAATATGAAAAAATGAGGGTTTTTTAGCCCTCGAACGGTCAAAAAATAAAAAAAAAAGTAGCCTTTATTCCAACGTTAGGATTTTAAAATTTTCAAAAAAAAAAAAAAAAAAAAACCAATAACTCAGCCCCATGGCGCGAGCCACGGTGTGGTTGGCTGCGCCATGGGGTCGCGCCATCGTCCATGGCGCCGGCTGGAGATAGTCAGCCCAAAACCCACGATGCGACTCACGGTACGGTTGACGCCATCGTCAGTTCGCGCCGTGGTGGCCAGCCGAGCGACGATGCACCGTACCGTGTGCTCTAAACCTTCAACACTTCAGCTAGTTTAATTCCGTCTCCCGCATCTCTTGATTCCTTCATTAAAATGGTCGGATTATTTTAAATTTTCTTTATGCAACGTAAATGCTTTGAAGCAACAGAGGGACCCAATGGCAGTTGTGAGTCACTAGTTCGACCTCCAACCTTCCACTGCGGTCAGCCTTAAGCTGGGTACAACGAAGGTCGTTTGAGTCGGTCGCGACCTCGATCGCTGTAACATCCCATTTTAATAAATGGAATATCACATAATAATTATGTCATATTATCAAAACATACAAGGTAAATGTCTAAAATATTAAATGAGCATAAAAGAATTCGAAAACAAACATCGGATCCACATAAGCTTCACACACGAAATGTATAAGTATATAATGCAAGAAAGGACTAAACAATGTCCAGCAAAACAAAAGTATGTGAATGCTTAAAAAATGAAAGAAAGTTGGCGCCTCATTCCATGCACGTACTATTGAATTCCTAACTTTTCCTTTTAATACCTGCCGTATTGGGACATGGAAAGAGAAAAACGGCTGAGCAATACGCTCATTGTGCGGATATATAATATAGAATGTAAAGCATAAACATAAGCAAGTAATGAAATGAAATGAATAGCAGCGGTATAAATGTATGTCTTGGAAAACCTTGTTTAAGTTCATAAGACTGGTTTATATTTCGGAAAAGACTTATGTTTAGTTTATCTTAAAAATCTGTATTTTAAATATGTCGAGAGCCCATATAGGTCATGTTATATCCACGTGCATGAATACTTGGAGGGGTGACCTCGTCATGCAATTAGAGGGGCTGCCTCTAATTAATATATAAAATGAGTAGAGGGATCAACTTCTGTAACAGATGCAAGGCACACACCGCATACCATGAAATCATACTACTTGTCCTAGGATGCACCCATTCTCCCCACATGATAATAATCATACTGGCCAAAACTGTAAAGGGACGTTGCGAGCAATCACTCTCACCGCAGAAGAGTCATAACACCGGTGCCTCCAGTGCTATGGTTATGGAACCCCCATAACTAGGTGAAATTGGCATGCTTGTATATAACTCATGCAATCTAAAATAATCATACATATTCTGATGTGTTTAAGACACTTAAACTACTGGCAAAACAGATGGCTGCAAACGGGGAGTCCTAATATAGGAAGAAAGATGTCCTTACTGAAGGACGGAATATCCGTACCTTATGTCCAGTAAATGAAGAAGAAAACGAATGTAGACGATCACTCCGACTTCACAATAGCTACATAATGAAGGGACATGAATAAGAGTCGGTCTTACTTATACATACTTGTTATTTGGTTTACTTGACGTGTTCATACTTATTGTACTTGTTCTTGACTTGTCTTATTATTTCATGTTTTAATCATGTACCATTTCTTATAATTTCATGTGTTTTAGATTCATGTGTTTCATGTTTTAAGTGTCATTATACTTGTTATAACATAATGAGTAACTTTCTAAAAATAATAGGTTTCTATATATAATAACTTTCCAAAAATAGCAGGTTTCCATATATACTAACTTTCCAAAAATAGAAAATTTCCATAATTAGTATGTTTTTATAAATAGCATGTTGCCATATTTAATGTATTATCATAAATAGCATGTTACCAAATTTAGTATATTACCATAAATATCATATTACCATATTTATCATGTTGCCATAAATAATATAATTCCATAATTAATATGTTTCCCTAATTAATTATATGCTTATTTTATATCATGTATTATTATATTATAAAGTTATTGTGTAAATAATTAATTAGCTTATTATTAATAATATCATCTCATGTTATTATAAGTTTATTATTAATTAATAATATTACATAATTCATGTTATTAAACTTTATCATAAAAGATATAAATTAATTTAACCTAAGTTTAATTAATTAAATCCATGTTCATGAATAATTAAATAAATAATTATTATAACCTAAGTTTTAATTTAATTAAACTAAAATTAATTAATAACTATATTAATTAAATCATAACATAAACTTGTTATACATGTTGGTTTAATTACATGTGCATAAAATATTAGTACTCGAACCAAAATCCCGAGACCAGACACCCGAGCACCACGACCCAAAAGCCGTGGCCCTGAGGTCGTGTCCCGTCCGAACCACAACCCTACACCGAGAGCCGAAGCTCTCGGCTTCGCGGTTGTGTCCGAACCAACACCAACCCCAGCGTGCGCTGGGTTATTCGCTGCCCGAGAACCACGCCGAGCCCCACTTGGGGGTCTCGGTCGCCTGCTGAATCAAAGCCACAGCCCCCATATGGGGGTGTGGTGTCTCGGTTAAACACAAACCACCGCCGACCATAGTGGTGCGGCGGTTGGTCACCGGACGCCACCGAGACCAATCTTGGTCTCAATTCGCGTGTACTCAAACCACAAACATAACATTACCCTATCCGTTATTTAATCTTTTTATTAAACATGTTTTTCATACTTGTTTTTAAAGATCCATAACATAGAAAATAAAATAAAAATATTAGAGAATTTAAGGATACCGTATGCGTAAAAAGGGTTTAGACACGAACACTATACCTTATAATCTATCAACCAAAAATCAAAACTGCAATCGTCCTTGTGTTCTTAGGGTGCCGCGGCAATAGAGAGACAAAGAGAGGGGTTAGGGTTTTGATTTTTTGTAAAAGTGTTTCAATAAAAATCCTTTGTGTTTTTATTAACTAGTTAGTAAAATATCATGGGTCGGGCTTGGCCCATGTCTTCCTTTTTCTCTCTTATAGCCAAGAACAAACACCCCCTATACTTTCAGTTTTGTTTTTCTTGTTATTGTACGTACATACTTATCGTATATTAATATTCGTATTTACCTACATAATACTTATAATAATTAATTAATATACATAATATTCGTATTAAATATTCGTGATGCATGTTGTATATTAATTAATTTAAAAGTTTAAATTTAACGGTAACTTCGTGCATTTAATGATCTTAGGATTATTAAAGCGGGTTTTACAACTCTTCCCCTCTAAAAGAACAATTTGTCCTCGAATTAGAGATACGATAAGCTGATAAGATGCTAAACGCTGAAATGACATATAAGCTGGAAAGACATGTAAGCTGAAATGACATACCCGCGTCAAAATTGGAAATGAGGGTAAGAAGTCCGGATAGACTCCTCCGTTTTCCAAGTGGCTTCCCACTCGGAATGATCCCTCCAGATGATTTTAACGAATGGAATCGTCTTTCTCATCATGACTCGTTCTTGGCGATCGATAACTTTCTCAGGTTCCTCGATATATGATAAATACTCTCGAATATGTTCAAATGGTTACGTAACCTTATGCAATGGATGGTAGTTGTAACCTCTGAGTAAGGATCCATGGAATACATCATGCACATGAGATAGCCGAGGAGGTAAAGCTAGATGATATGATACCTCACCGACACGTTCAAGGATTACAAATGGTGTGATGATACGAGGACTAAGCTTACCCTTGAGTCCAAAAAGTTTAACACCACGTGTTGGTGATACTTTAAGGAGAACATGGTCACCGATATTAAACGATAGGTCTCTACGATGTTTATCAACATAGCTCTTCTGTCGAGCACGAGCTTCCTGTAGCTTCGCCTTGGCGATGGAAACCTTCTTATTGGTCACCTCTATCATTTCTGGTCCTTCAAGTATTCGTTCTCCAACTTGATCCCAACAGATTGGAGCACGACACTTTCTGCCATAAAGCATCTCAAATGGTGCACACTTAATACTTGCATGCCAACTATTGTTGTAGGCAAACTCAACCAAACAAATGTAGTCGTCCTAACTTCCTGACCATTCCAATGCACAAGCCCGCAACATGTCTTCTAAGGTCTGAATCATACGCTCCGATTGACCATCGGTCTGAGGATGAAAAGCACTGTTAAGCTTAACTTTTGTGCCCCAAGCTTTCTGCATACCTTTCTAGAATCTAGACGTGAAACGTGGGTCGCGGTCTGATATGATGTCCGAAGGATTTCTATGATGTCGTATGATATCCTTAAGGAATATATCTGCCAATTTGCTGACTAAGAAGTCCTTGCGAATTGGAAGAAAATGAGTTGACTTGGTTAAACGATCAACTATGACCCATATAGCATCATGCCTGCTCTAAGTAAGCGGAAGTCTGATGACGAAATCCATGGAGATTTTTCCCACTTCAATGCGGGAATCTATAACGATTGTAGTAAACCACTAGCCCGCTGATGCTCGATCTTAACATGCTGGCAGGTTAGACACTTTGATACGAAAGTAGCAACATCCTGTTTCATGCCACTCTACCATAAATGTTGTTTAATGTCATGATACATCTTGATGGATCCTGGATGAACAGAGAATGGAGAGCTGTGAGCTTCTGTTAATAGAGCTTCTCGGAGAGTCTGATTATCCGGAACACATAGTTTAGTTCCTTGCCATACGATGCCTTCTTCGTCTACACGAAATTCTGTCTGTCGATCAAGATTCTGAATGATAGCCTAAATCTCACCATCGTCCTTCTGAGCTGCCTTAATTCGAGAAATTAAGTCCGGCTCAATTCTCAGATTAGCCCAATATCCATGTTGTCCACGTACTAAGAATTCAATGTCTAATAGCTCAAATTCCCGTATGATTTCTTCTTGTACTTTGATGCCTTTTATCATACCCGACTTCCTACTAAGAGCATCTGCCACTACATTCGCCTTGTCGGGATGATACTGAAGATTGATGTCATAATCCTTGAGTAGTTCTAACCATCTTCTCTGCCTCATGTTAAGTTCCCTCTGAGTGATAATATACTTGAGACTCTTGTGATCAGTGAAGATATCACATGATTCACCATAAAAGTAGTGTCTCTAGATTTTAAGTGCAAAGACTACTGCTACTAGCTCCAAGTCATGTGTAGGATAATTTTCCTCATAAGGCTTTAGCTGACGTGATGCGTATGCAATCACTTTCCCATGTTGCATGAGTACACAACCTAATCCTTTACCCGAAGCATTGTTGTAGATCTAAAATCCACCTGTACCAGATGGGAGAGTAAGAATAGGTGCAGATACTAACCGCTTCTTAGGTTCTTCAAAGCTCTTCTCCCGCTCATCAGTCCAAACAAATTTCTCTCATTTTCACATCAACTTGGTCAAAGGTAAGGCTAGTCTTGAAAAGTTCTCCACGAATCTGCGATAATAACCATCTAAGCCTAGGAAACTACGAACCTCAGTTGCAAACGTCGGTCTTGGCCATTTAGTGATAAATTCAACCTTCGCAGGATCCATAGTAATCCCTTCTGCGGAGACAATGTGACCTAAGAACGCCACCTTATTTAGCCAAAATTCACACTTAGAACATTTGGCATACAACTGTTTCTGACGAAGAATATGTAACACAATGCGTAGATGTTCTTCATGTTCTTACTTGGATTTAGAGAAGATGAGGATGTCATCGATGAAGACGATAACAAATTTGTCTAAGTACTCTCGGAAGACGCGGTTCATAAGGTCCATGAATACCGCAGGAGCATTAGTGAGTCCGAAAGGCATGACAACGAACTCATAATGGCCATATCTGGTGCGAAAAGTAGTCTTGAGATTATCCTACTCTTTAACTCGCAGCTGATGATAACCGGATCTTAGATCAATCTTGGAGAAATGTTTGACACCCTGAAGTTGGTCAAATAGATCATCGATTCTTAGTAATGGATAACGGTTCCTAATCGTGATCTATTCAGCTCACGATAGTCAATGCATAAATGCATACTACCATCCTTCTTCTTGACGAAAAGTACCGGTGCACCCCATGGTGATACACTCAGTCGGATGAAACCTCGCTCCAGTAATTCCTGTAGCTAATCTTTTAACTCCTTGAGCTCTATGGGAGCCATGCGATAAGGAGCCTTAGAGATTGGTTGAGCTCCCGGGATGAGCTCGATGTTAAACTCTACTTCTCGAGTATGTGGTATACCCGGAAGTTCTTCTGGGAATACATCAGGAAATTCGGAAACAACTGGTTGATTTTGGATTGATGGGACTTCGGTAGTGATATCCTGAATTGAAGCTAAGAAACCCTCGCAACAATGAGATAGTAATGCGCAAGCTTCTAACGTAGAGATGATTTGTACAGACTTTCCTGGTATAAAACCATTGTGAATGTACTATGGTGCTTGAACATCATCGAAGATAACCTGATAGGTATGAAAATCGATAGTAGCATGATGCTTGGATAACCAATTTATGCCTAAGATGAGATCAAACTCGCACATATCCAAAGGAAGTGCGTCTACTGGGCGAATCTTATCATCGAATTCTAGTGGAAGATCTTTGTACACTTAGGTAATTCGCACAGAGTCTTGCATAGGCGTGCATATACATAAAATATTCTCTAATGGCGTAGGGATTTTATTAATACTAGTGGCATACGTAGAGGATATAACTGAATAAGTAGCACCAGTATCGAATAAAACACACGCAGCATGACCGTTCATAAAGAGGATGCCAGTGATAGTACCTGAGGACTTATTAGCCTGGTCCCGTATGGTAGTGTAGACACGCCCCGGAGCTGGTGGCCTAGGAAGAGCAGCACTAGAATTACCAGACGTGTCTCCCTTCTTGCAGCCTTTCAACATGTGTCCTGGTAGTCCACACTTGAAACAGACGCCGACTGACTTACGGCATAGTCCGAGATGTCTACGACTACAAGTCGTGCAGATGGGGTAGGTGTAACCTCTTGGAGGTACCCTTTCTACCTGAGAGCCTGTTTAAGAATATGCGTGAGACATGATTACTTGGCATAAACATGACTGCACTAAAGTTTAAGTGATAGCTTACCTAATGAAGACGAGTTGTTGGACTGCTGACCCTTAGCATTTTGGTCACGTCCACTCGTAGAGTTCCTGTTTATGATGCTGACATGTTAGTATGTCAAAACATACAACAACTTAACATAGAAAAATTTAAGAATTTAGGGACATGTTGTTGTTGGACTGGCTGTTGTTGTTACGGTAATTGTCATTACCGTTCCTCTTGTCCGATCCACAACGGTCGTTAGATTGACCGTGGCCCTTATTGGCATTCTGCTGAGTGGCCGGTTGAGACCAGTCTCCACCCTTCTGCCTGGAGATACAATTGGATAGGAAAAGGTATAAATGAACATAAAGATTGAAATGAAATGATAACGCTTGATGGTTGAAATTTATACCTCTTCTCAGGACGAGCTGGTTCCTCGTAATCATCACGCTCAGGAAGCATTTCTAAGCTACGTGCTGCATCATTAACTTGTGCCACATTTGCATTAGTAGCACTAAGTAAACGAGCTATTGTAGAGGCGTGCAGAGCCCAGCAAAAGTGCTTAGCCTGTTCTTTCGCAGTACCCGCAGCCGCACCTAAAAATCCATCCAACCTAAGAAACCTATGCATGAACTTAGTGCTAGTCTCTCCAGTTCTCTGACGAATGAAGTGATAGTCCCTCTTGAGTCCCTCCTGCTCAGATGTCGGAAAGAACTGCCCATAGAATAAAGTCTTGAACTTATCCCAAGTAAATGCAGCTAGCCAAACATCACCTCTATTAGCTAACTTGTAAGCTCTCCACCAATGCATGGCATCACCTTCAAACTTATAGCAAGTCAACCTTGCCTTTTAGACACCATCGCATCCCATAGCATCAAAAATTTTCTACATATAGGAAATCCAGTCTTCCGCATTAGATGAAGTCTCAGCCTTGTCAGAAGATCTTGGCTTCTGCTTGTTAAACCTCTCAAGCCAAGTGTGCAAAGTAACCGGTGGAGTAGAGGAGGATTGTTGTTTTGATTCGGCATGTTCTGGTATTCAACCCGAATTTGGTTCCTGATTTGGGGAAGCATAGCTTGCAGAGCTGCTTGGACAGTTGCTGCTAGCTCTTGTTCGCGCATCATGACCATCTGACAGTTTAAAAATGAAAATGAAATGATTAATCTGATTAGAACACATCGTAAACATAATGAAATGATGCATGAAACAAATTATTAAGGCATAGCCAAATGCAAATGACATGAACACAAAAATGACATAGCGAGGATGAACGCCTATGGGTCGGTTCATCAAAACAAAAAGGCATGAGCTAATGTGAACGCCTATGGGTCGGTTCACTAAGCAAAATGATTCGATTTAAAAGCACATGCGACTAAATATTGCCAGTCCTTTACCAACCATTACTTAGTCAAATTTTTTACAAAAATGATACATGAAATGAATGCATGAAACAAACTGTCAGTTCTAGGAAGACGATGGTGACTACCCACTAGTCACATGTCAATTCTAAGAGCCTACAGGTCGAAGCCTTGGCTCTAATACCATAATTGTGACACCCCGTTTTGATAAATGGAATATCATAGGATAATTATGGCATGTCATTAAAGCATACAAGGTAAATGTCTAAAACATTAAATGACCATAAAAGAATCCGGAAACAAACATCAGATCCACATAAGCTCCACACACGAAATGCATATGTATAGAATGCAAGGAAAGGTCTAAACAATGTCCAACAAAGCAAAAGTATGTAAATGCATTAAAAATGAAAGAAAGTTGGCGCCTCATTCCATGCACGTACTCTTGGATTCCGAGCTTTGCGCTTTAGTACCTACCATATTGGGACATGGAAAGAGGAATACGGCTGAGCAATAAGCTTAGTGTGCGGATATATAACATAGAATGTAAAGCATAAACATAAGAAAGTAATGAAATGAAATAAATAGCAGTGGAATAAATGTATGTCTTGGAAAACCTGGTTTAAGTTCATAAGACTGGTTTATATTTCTAAAAAGACTTATGTTTAGTTTATCTTAAAAAACTGTATTTTAAATATTCCGAGAGCCCATATAGGTCATGTTATATCCACGTGCATGAATACTTGGAGGGGTGACCTTGTCATGCAATTAGAGGGGCTGCCTCTAATTTATATATAAAATGAGTGGAGGGATCAACTCCTGTAACGGATGCAAGACACACACCGCATTTACCATGAAATCATACCACTTGTCCTAGGATGCACCCATTCGTCCCACACGATAATAATAATAATAATGTCCAAAACTGTAAAGGGATGCTGCGAGCAATCACTCTCACCGCAGAAGAGTCATAACACCGGTACCTCCAGTGCTATGGTTATGGAACCCCCAAAACTAGGTGAAACTGGCATGCATGTATATAGCTCAGGAAATCTAAAATAATCATACATAGTCTGATGTGTTTAAGACACTTAAACTACTGGGGAGAACAGATGGTTGTAAACGGAGAATCCTAATATAGGAAGAAAGATGTCCTTACTGAAGGACGGAATATCTGTACCTTATGTCCAGTAAATGAAGACGAAAACGAACGTAGACGATCACTCTGACTTCACAATAGCTACATAATGAAGGTACATGAATAAGAGTCGGTATTACTTATACATACTTGTTATTTAGTTTACTTGACGTGTTCATACTTATTGTACTTGTTCTTGTCTTGTCTTATTATTTCATGTTTTACTCATGTACTATTTCTTATAATTTCATGTGTTTTAGATTCATGTGTTTCATGTCTTATGTGTAATTATACTTGTTATAACATAATGAGTAACTTTCTAAAAATAGCAGGTTTCTATATATAGTAACTTTAAAAAAAATAGCAGGTTTCCATATATAGTAACTTTCCAAAAATATAAAGTTTCTATAATTAGTATGTTTCTATAAATAGCATGTTACCATATTTAATGTATTACCATAAATAGCATGTTACCAAATTTACTATATTACCATAAATATCATATTACTATATTTATCATGTTGCCATAAATAATATAATTCCATGATTAGTATGTTTTTATAATTAATTATATGCTTATTTTATATCATGTATTATTATATTATAAAGTTTAATAGTTAATAAATACTTATCTTATTATTAATTAATAATATCATGTTATGTTATTATAAGTTTATTATTAATTAATAATATTACATAATTCATGTTATCAAACTTTATCATAAAAGATATAAATTAATTTAAACCAAGTTTAGTTAAATAAATCCATGTTCATGAATAATTAAATAATTAATTATTATTACCTAAGTTTTAATTTAATTAAACCAAAATTAATTAATAACTAGATTATATAAATCATAACATAAACTTATTATACATGTTGGTTTAATTACATGTGCATAAAAATATTAGTACCCGAACCAAAATCCCGAGACCCGACACCCGACACCCGAGCACCACGACCCAAAAGCCGTGGCCCCGAGGTCGTGTCCCGTCCGAACTACAACCCTACACCGAGAGCCAAAGCTCTCGACTTCGCGACTGTGCCCGAAACCATCACCAACCCCATCGTGCGCTGGGTTCTTCGCTGCTCGAGAACCACGCCGAGCCCCACTTGAGGTCTTGGTAGCCTGCTGAACCAAAGCCATAGCCCCCATGTTGGGGGTGTGGTGTCTCGGCTGAACACAAACCACCACCTCCGACCATAGTGGTGCGACGGTTGGTCACCGAACGCCACCTAGACCAATCTTGCTCTCGGTTCGCGTGTACTCAAACCACAAACATAACATTACCCGATCCCTTATTTAATCTTTTTATTAAACATGTTTTTCATAGTTATTTTTAAAGATCCATAACAGAGAAAATAAAATAAAAAGATTAGAGAATTTAAGGATACCGTATGCGTAAAAAGGGTTTAGGCACGAACACTATACCGTATAATCTATCAACCAAAAATCAAAACTGCAATCGTCCTTGTGTTCTTAGGGTGCCGCGGCAAGAGAGAGACAAAGAGAGGGGTTAGGGTTTTGATTTTCAGTAAAAGTGTTTAATAAAAATCCTCTGTGGTTTTTATTAACTAATTAGTAAAATAACATGGGCCGGGCTTGGCCCATGTCTTCCTTTTTCTCTCTTATAGCCGACGAACAAACACCCCCTATACTTTTGGTTTTGTTTTTCTTGTTTAATTATTATCGTGTATAATCGTATTTAATTATCGTGCGTTCGTTACTTGAACGTTTTCTTAATATCGTACGTGCATACTTATCGTATATTAATATTCGTGTTTACGTACATAATACTTATGACAATTAATTAATATACATAATATTCGTATTAAATATTCGTGATGCATGTTGTATATTAATTAATTTAAAAGTTTAACTTTAACAGTAACTTCGTGCATTTAATCATCTTAGGATTATTAAAGCGGGTTTTACAATCGCACTCGATCGGCCCACTGCGGCGATCGAGTAGGCGAATTCGACTTCCCTAATTAGATCGTAGGAACGATCGAGTTTAGATGGTTTATTCAATGTTTTTGTGGGCCTCGATACATAAAGTTACCGTTGTTTTTTTTAATTTAACCTTTTATCCTTATAAAAATCTTATTTATTCAGTCATGTTTTACACACATTAAACTCACAATTCTCCAAACTCCATTTTATGTGAAGCTTGGGTATACGTTGCAAGTATATGGACTTTAATTTTAATAGACATGTGGTATGATCAAACTCGAGATTACTGGATTGCACACAATACGTAAAGAGTTAATTTATTAATAAATGTATTTTAAAAATTTATTAATTAAAATGAGCTTTAAACGTTTAATGGTCGTTATGTTTAAACATTAAGGACTAAGGATTAATGTGGTTAAATAGAGAATATTCGAGAAGGATCCGGAAACACCCTTGGTGGGTGAATTCCGATCGGATGGGGAAGGGGGAGAAGGAAAAGAAAACTTGTTTCCTAATCCTAATAGAATTGCTAAACTTGAGCCAAAACTTTTATACACCTATAAATACTCATGAGATTTCTCATAATTTATCATCCCACATGTAAAACCCGCATGCTTTTACCATGAATAGTACCCTTAGTAAACATACGTACATATTAAAACTTTCCTTTTATAGCATGGACACGTGTCACGATTAGTAATTACAGAAGTTATGTACGTATTATTATTACGACAAGTATTAAGTACGTGTTAGTACAGGATAATTATTATCAATAATAATTATAATCACGAACATGAAATCATGAACGTAAGAATCACAAACATATAATTATGTAATTACGTATATTATTAATACAACTAATATCGTTACATACAAGTATTTATAATAACACGAATAATTAATAATAACGTAACACGTAAACACGAACACACGAACACGTAATAAAATAGACACGAGCAGGGCCGTCTCGTAGATTTTGGAGGCCCTGTGCCATAATTTTAAAGTAGGCCCTTTAACTTTGAACACCGAAGCATTCCCTATATTTGCGATATCGATCAAAATAACTACTTGTTGTACTGGGTTTACAACATCCTTTTTTCTACGCGTGGCGGCTGAATTTTAAAGCATGTTACAATCATCGGTAGAGTCCTAAGTGTTACAGCTTTTCTTTGACAAGTACATTTATCAAGAAACACGAGGTTTAATATGCACTTTTACGATTTTGAACCACAAAATTATGGAGGATCGGCAAATGTACTCAATGAAATGTAAGTATTTACATGTTTTTCTCAAAATACAAGTCTTTAGTACAATGATTTGAAACATATTAAGGAAAAATACGCAGATATACAAGCTTTTGTAGTAATTGATCCCAAATTTTAAATTAAAGACAAAGGGTAAGAATGAAAAACTTTAAAACTATAGAACTAAATTAAAAAAATAAGGACAATAATGCTAAAAATAAACTAAACCTAAGGGGGCCCATATGTACTTTATCTCACACGATTCATCTTCCCCACAAAACCAATATACAGGTTTCTGCCATTAAAGCTCAGTAGTGAAAAAAAATAATGTATCTTTTTGTTATCAAACATCTATGTTTTCCATCTTATATCATGAGTTAATATGATCAAATCATACAAAAACGACTTCATACTAATAATAAAGATTAGAAATTGGAGGCCCCTAAAAAATGGAGGCCCTGTGCGGTTGCCCATGCCGCACATGCTCAAATCCGGCCCTGGACACGAGAAAGGCTTCGGGTTTCCCTTGGTGGGCCCTACAAGCCGCAGCACAAGAGGAAGAGTGGGGCCGAGCCCATTTGATTTTACCAAATAACAAATAAATGAAAAATATTTTTCATCCAAAGAAGATTTTTAAGAAAATAAAAAACCCTAAATCTCTCTCTCTCTCTCCTTTGGCCGGCGGCAAGAACACACCACAAGGGGTGTTTGTTTGATTTTTGTTCAAGAAATCATAAGAGTGTGTTCGTGTAATCATTGTCTATTCATTCCACGTGTTTTGGTAATCAGTAACCCTTTTGTTTTTTTTATTTTATTTAATTATTGAAACATGAGCATGTAATTAAATAAAAACATGATAAAAATATGACATGGGATCAAGGGGTAAATAAATAAGGGTGTTTCAGGTTTGTTTGTTTCGACCGCCACACAAACCGAGAGCCAAGGGCTCTCGGCGTCGTTGGTTCGGTCAGTAGCAGGTACAAGGCACCCCGACTTGCGTCGGGGGTGTCCTTGTGGTTTTATGGGTGTCAACGACAGCAGCCACCACCACCGGCACACATCCGGTGGCAGCTGTGGGTCAAGCAGGAGGAACACGTAGCGCAGCAACAGGAACCACTGGCACACAGCCAGTGGGAACCCCACTGCTAGCAGCGGCTAGCCGAGAGCAAGGGAACCACCAGTGGCTAGGTGACGCAAGCAGGGGAAACTGGTTCAAGCCGGGTTGCCATTGTTTTTAGGGGTGTTTGGTTCAAACCAGTTCACGGGTTTCACGAGTCCGGTTCACGACATGTTTAATTAGATAACACACGGGTTCGGTTCATGATTATTTTTACAAGTATATTATTTTTACAAGTTAATTAAATTAATTAATACATGGCTTATAATTAATTTAATTTAACATGAAACTTAGGTTATTATTATTATTAAATAATACATGTTTTAACCTAAGTATTTGTTTATTTCGTTTACACTATAGTATTAATTAGTTATTAAACATGACATATAATTAATTAATAATCATGACTTAGATTATATTAATATAGTATTAATACATATTTTAACCTAAGTATTTTTATACACTTTAATTTAATTAAATCATGCTTATATTTAATTAAATCGTCTAACCTATAGTTTATTTAATTAAAAGAATATTATTAATAAACTATACTATAACAACATGACTTATGATATTAATTCAGCTTAATTCTAAATATGGAAACTTTCTAATTCAGGAAACTTACTATTTTTGGAAACTATCTATTTTTAGAAGCTAATCTATTTTAAGCAGTTAATCTATTTTTGGAAACTTTCTATTTTTGGAAACTTTCTATTTTAGGAAACCTACTATTTTTAGAAAGTTACATATTATTACACAACAAGTATAATAATAAAAGAAATACAAGTAATACATAATCAGAATATGCAAAATACATGATAAACACAACATAACGTTAAAATCAGTGAAACAAGACATGAACATATAAAACAAGTTAAGACATGATAAAACCAGTTACGTACTCAGTAACCAGAATAATTATACACGTATACTATTTATGTAGCATTAAAGAGATTGAAGTAGGACTCTCTTCCGTTCGTCTTCTTCGTTCACTGGACATAAGGTACGGATTTCCCGTCCCTTCAGTATGGACATACTTTCCTTATTAGAATTTCCCCGTCTGCAGCCAACTGTTTTCCCAGTATTTGTTTTATATGTTTGATACTTATGTTAGATTAAGAGACTAAGCCATATACATACATGACCAGTGTCACCTATTTATGGAGGTACCATAACCATAATACTGGAGGCACCAGTGTTATGACTTCCCCACGGCGAAGTGATTGCTCGTGGCGTCCCTTTTCAGTTTTGGCCATTATATTATATTATCATGTGGGGCGTATGGGTGCATCCTCGTTACATGTTTAGCAGTATTATCAGAGTGAATGCGATGTGTGCCTTACATCCTTCACTAGGAGCTGATCCCTCCTACCCATACTATTTAATTAGAGGCAACCCCTCTAATTGCATGACGAGGTCTCCCCTCCAAGTATTCATGCACGGTGGAACCTCATGACCTATATGGGCTATTTGGCTAATTAATCAGATTTTCATAGAAACATAAGTCTTTTCAAACTATAAAACCACTTTTATGACCATGAATCCAGATTATTTAGAACTTATGATATTCCGCTGCTATTAGTCTTATATGCTTACGTTATTCTATGTCATACTTGTATATCCGTGCACTGAGCCTTATGCTCAGCCGTTTTCCTTTCATGTTCCTAAACGGCATGTACTCAAGGGCGCTCGTAGACTTTAAACGTACGTGTATATGGATTGGAAGCTTTCTAGCCTTCTCTACTTTCATGCCGTTTAGGAACATGAAATTAAATTAATGATGAAATAAGTATGAAAATGTATGATGAAATGCATAAAGTAGAGAAGGCTAGAAAGCTTCCAATCCATATGCACGTACGCTTAAAGTCTACGAGCGCCCTTGAGTACATGCTTCCAATCCATATGCACGTACGCTTAAAGTCTAGCAGCGGCTAGCCGAGAGCAAGGGAACCACCGGTGGCTAGGTGACGCCAGCAGGGGCAACCGGTTCAAGCCGGGTTGCCACTGTTTTTAGGTGTGTTTGGTTCGGACCGGTTCACGGGTTTCACGGGTCCGGTTCACGACATGTTTAATTAGATAACACACGGGTTCGGTTCATGATTATTTTTACAAGTCTAATCAATTTTACAAGTATATTATTTTTACAAGATAATTAAATTAATTAATACACAGCTTATAATTAATTTAATTAAACATGAAACTTAGGTTATTATTATTATTAAATAATACATGTTTTAACCTAAGTATTTGTTTATTTAGTTTATACTATAGTATTAATTAATTATTAAACATGACATATAATTAATTAATAATCATGACTTAGGTTATATTAATATAGTATTAATACATGTTTTAACCTAAGTATTTTTATACACTTTAATTTTATTAAATCATGCTTATATTTAATTAAATCGTATAACCTATAGTTTATTTAATTAACAGAATATTATTAATAAACTATACTATAACTACATGACTTATGATATTAGTGCAGCTTAATTCTAAATATGGAAACTTTTTAATTCAGGAAACTTACTGATTTTGGAAACTTTCTAATTTTAGAAACTAATCTATTTTAAGAAGTTAATCTATTTTTGGAAACTTTCTATTTTTGGAAACATTCTATTTTAGGAAACCTACTATTTTTAGAAAGTTACTTATTATTACACAACATGTATAATAATACAAGAAATACAAGTAATACATAATCAGAATATGCAGAATACATTATAAACACAACATAACGTTAAAATCAGTGAAACAAGACATGGACATATAAAACAAGTTAAGACATGATAAAACCAGTTACGTATTCAGTAACCAGAATACTTATACACGTATACTATTTATGTAGCATTAGTGAGATCGAAGTAGGACTCTCTTCCGCTCGTCTTCTTCGTTCACTGGACATAAGGTACGGATTTCCCGTCCCTTCAGTATGGACATACTTTCCTTATTAGGATTTCCCCGTCTGCAACCAACTGTATTCCTAGTATTTGTTTTATATGTTTGATACTTATGTTAGATTAAGAGCCTAAGCCATATACATGCGTGACCAGTGTCACCTAGTTATGGAGGTACCATAACCATAACATTGGAGGCACTAGTGTTATGACTTACCCACGGCGAAGTGATTGCTCGTGGTGTCCCTTTTCACTTTTGGCCATTATATTATATTATCATGTGGGGCGTATGGGTGCATCCTAGTTACATGTTTAGTAGTATTATCAGAGTGAATGCGATGTGTGCCTTGCATCCTTCACTAGGAGCTAATCCCTCCTACCCAGACTATTTAATTAGAGGCAACCCCTCTAATTGCATGACGAGGTCTCCCCTCCAAGTATTCATACACGGTGGAACCTCATGACCTATATAGGCTATTTGGCTAATTAAACAGATTTTAATAGAAACATAAGTCTTTTCAAACTATAAAACCAGTTTTATGACCATGAATCCAGATTATTTAGAACTTATGATATTCCGCTGCTATTAGTCTTATATGCTTACGTTATTCCATGTCATACTTGTATATCTGTGCACTGAGCGTTATGCTCATCCGTTTTCCTTTCATGTTCCTAAACGACATGTACTCAAGGGCGCTCGTAGACTTTAAGCGTACGTGCATATGGATTGGAAGCTTTCTAGCCTTCTCTACTTTGGGCATTTCATCATACATTTTGATACTTATTTCCATGGACATTATTTAGTCCTTTTCCTTTACAGTACTTATGTTTGTGTGTGATGAGCCTATACTTTGGGGTACCGATGTTTATTTCCGGTATTTCCTTTTATGGTCATGTAATGTTTTAAGACATTTTCCTTGTATGCTTTGATGACACGCCATAATCACACGTGGCATTCGATTTACCAAAATGGGCTGTTACAATTATGGTATCAGAGCCAAGGTTTCGACCTGTAGGCTCTCAAAGCACGACATATGATTAGTGGGTAGTCACTATGGTCTTCCTAGAACTGACAGTCGATTTTCATACATTCATTGTTTTCATGCATTCATGTATATGTCATTGTCGCAAGTTTATGACTAAGTAATGGTTGGTACAGGACTGGCCCTATTTAATCACATGTGCTTTTATCGAAACTTTTAACTTTAGGACCGACCCATTAGCGTCCCCTCGCCATGTCTTTTGTTTTGAGTGAACTGACTATAGGCGTTCACTCTCGCGCATATAAAAGTTTTCATAAAACTGCATCATGCTATCATGTACTAGTTTTCATGCATAAAATTTTTCTCATGATTTATTGGTATAAATTTTTTTCATGAATATATTTTATGTTTGATCGGTTTAATAATGTATTTTTGTTTTATACTGTTAGATGGTTCTCACACGCGAGCAGGAACAACTCAATGCAGCAGTCCAAGCTGCGATGCAAGCTTTGCTTCCTCAGCTGAGGAACGAAATCAGGACTGAGGTGCAGGCTGCCAACAATCAGCAACAACACCCAGTACCTCCTCCTCCTCCTCCAGCAACATTGGTCACATGGCTGGAGTGATTCAACAAGCAACGTCCTCGATCCTCGAGAGAACTGATAGCCCCAGTAAAGCTGAAAGCTGGTTGGCTCATATTGAGAAGATATTCGATGCAATGGGCTGTGACCCCGTCTTCAAGTCGAGGTTAGCCTGTTACAAGTTCGAAGGTGATGTATTGGGATGGTGGAAGGCAGTCAAACAGTCTGAGGGAGGTGACAATTGGGTGGCTGGTTTGACTTGGGCTCAGTTCAGGGAGTTAGTGATGGGAAAGTTCTTCCCCAAGGCTGAGCAAGACAAGCTGAAGAGGGAGTACCACGGAATCAGGTAGAGAGCTGGGGAGAACAGCAACGAGTTCATGCAGCGTTTCCTTCGTTTGGCTGGTTTTCTTGGCGCATCAGCATGTACTGCCGAAGAGCAAGCATACCACTTTCGGTGGGCTCTTCGTACATCGGTCGCCAACAACTTGGTGTGTGCTACTTTCAACATGGTGGCACAAGTTGCTGATGCAGCACGTAAGCTGGAGATGCTGCAAGAAAGAGAGGAGTTCGGGGAACCAGATAGACCAGAGACGAGGTATTTATTCGTTATTCAGCGGTGACCATTTCGAATTCATTTAGTACTATCCCATATTTATATCTCTCTTAAAACTGCATCTTTCAGGCAGAAGACTGGGGACCGGTCTCAGCCGGCTACTCAGCAACAGCCTACTCAGCCCAAGGGTAACGGTCAGACTCAAGACCGTTCTGCTACGGATAGGCGTGGCGGTAATGATAATTACCGTAACAACGCTGGAAACTCCAACAACAGTAGGTCCTTACACTTACTCATTTTCTTATGTTACATGTGATAATTCATAATTCTGACACATTAGCAATCTTCTACCAGAAATCATAGTAACGGGAGGGAGCAAAACCAAAGGGGTTCATAGCCTAACCGTCCAGCTATCACTGGTATTACATCTTACGATTTTCTGCATTGTCCTTTTCTACCTATAATCATGTCTCATGTGTACTTGTCCAAACAGGCTCCCAGCCAGCAAGGGCACCTGCTGGAGGGTATACTCACCCTCTCTGCACTACCTGCAACCGTAGGTACCCAGGGTCATGTCGCCGCGACATCGACGCATGCTACAAGTGTGGCCTCATTGGTCATGGCATGAAGGACTGCCACAAGGGCGAGATGGAGGGCACATCTGGACATGCTGATTCCAAGCCGCCTCCTACTAGTGGACGCGTTTACACGACTTCTCGCGACCAGGCCAACAAGTCTACATGTACCATCACTGGAATCTTGTATATGTATGGTTAAGTTGCATGTGTTTTATTTGACACGGGTGCTACTCATTCGGTCATTTCTACTACTTATGCTAAGAATGTTAGGATTTACCCTATGCCTTTAGAGAATGTTTTAAACATTTCCACGCCTTTAAGAGACTATGTGCGCATAAACCATGTGTACAAGAGACTTCCCCTAGAGTTTGACGACAAGATTCGTCCTGTTGACGCACTTCCATTGGATATGTGCGATTTTGACATGATATTGGGCATGGACTGGCTATCCAAACATCACGCCACCAAAGACTGCCATACATATCGGGTCATCTTCGGTGATGTAAATGCACCAGAGTACATTCACAATGGGTTCGTACCCGGAATGTATGTACAAATCATATCGACCTTACATGCACGTGCACTACTATCACATGGTTGTGAGGGCTATCTTGCGACTGTTCATGATTTGGAGGCTGAATATCCATCTATCCAGAATCAACCGATCGTGTCAGAATTCCCAGACGTGTTTCTAGAATAACTTCAGGGCATACCACCTGCTCGTGAAGTGGAGTTTAATATTGAGCTCATCCCAGGAGTTGAGCAAATATCCAAGGCTCCTTATAGCATGGCTCCCATCAAGCTGAAGGAGTTAAAGGAACAACTGTAGGAACTGTTAGAACGCGATTTCATTCGACCTAGTGCTTCTCCATTGGGCGCACCTGTTCTGTTCGTAAAGAAGAAGGACGACAACATGCGTCTATGCATAGATTATCGTGAGCTTAACAAGATCACCATCAGGAATAGGTATCCGCTGCCACACATTGATGACTTGTTTGACCAACTCCAAGGGGCCAAACCTTTCTGCAAGATTGATCTGAGGTCGGGCTATTATCAGTTACGGGTTAAGGAGCAGGACATCGCCAAGACTGCTTTCCGTACACGTTATGGGCACTACGAATTTGTAGTCAGGCCTTTTGGCCTTACCAATGCTCCAGCTGTTTTCATGTATCTGATGAACCGTATTTTCCATGAGTTCCTGGACAAGTTCGTCATTGTCTTCATTGACGACATCCTGATTTTCTCTAAGTCCAAGGAGGAACACGAAGATCATCTTCGTACAATATTACAGATTCTTCGCCAGAAGCATTTGTATGCTAAATTCTCCAAGTGTGAGGTCTGGTTAGACAAGGTGGCGTTCTTAGATCACATTTTATCAGCAGAAGGAATCACCATGGATCCAACAAAGGTTGAGGCTATTACCAAGTGGCCAAGACCGACATCAGCGATTGAGGTTCGTAGTTTCCTAGGCTTAGTTGGTTACTATTGTAGGTTCGTAGAGAACTTTTCCTACTTAGCACTGCCATTGACCAAACTGATGCGAAAAGGGGAGAAATTTGTCTGGACAGAAGAAAGAGAGAAGAGCTTTGAAGAACTAAAGCAGAAGTTAGTATCTACACCGATTCTTACTCTCCCACCTGGTACAGGTGGATTTCAAATCTATAGTGATGCTTCAGGGAAGGGACTTGGCTGTGTTCTTATGCAACATGGGAAAGTGATTGCGTACGCTTCAGGACAGCTTAAGCCTTATGAGGAAAATTACCCTACGCATGACTTGGAACTTGCAGCAGTCGTGTTTGCATTGAAGATATGCAGGCACTACTTGTATGGAGAATCATGTGATATCTTCACAGACCACAAGAGCCTGAAGTACATCTTCACTCAACGTGAACTAAATATATGACATTAATATGCAGTATCATCCCAGCAAGGCGAATGTAGTGGCAGTTGCAATTAGTAGAAAGTCCGGTATGATAAATGGCATTAAAATTGAGGAGGAAATTATAAGAGACTTAGAGCGACTAGACATCGAGATCATGGTACGTGGACAACACGGTTACTGGGCTAATATTATAGTGGAACCTGAGTTACTCTCTAGGATCAAGGAAGCTCAGAAGGATGATGGTGAAATTTGGGCGATCATTCAGAACTTAGAACAACAGACGGAGTTTCGGTTGGATGACGATGGTATCTTATGGCAGGGCACTAGACTTTGTGTTCCTGATGATTCTACTCTCAGGGAAGCGTTATTAGCTGAAGCTCATAGCTCCCCATTCTCCATTCATCCTGTTTCGACCAAGATGTACCACAACATCAAGCAATACTTTTGGTGGAGTGGTATGAAACAGGATGTTTCTACTTACGTCTCCAAATGTCTTACCTGCCAGCAGGTTAAGATCAAGCATCATCGGGCTAGTGGTTTACTACAACCGTTAGACATTCCAGAGTGGAAATGGGACAAAATCACCATGGATTTTGTTACCGGTCTTCCGTAGACAAAGAGGAGGCACGATACGATTTGGGTTATAGTTGATCGACTTACTAAGTCAGCTCATTTCTTACCGATCCGCAAGGATGATCCGGTCAGTAAACTCGCCGACACTTACAAGAAGGAGATCATGAGACTTCATGGTGCTCCATCCAGTATCGTCTCGAACATAGATCCTCGTTTCACTTCGTGATTTTGGATGAGTCTTCAAAAAGCTTGGGGTACAAGACTTAAGCTTAGCACGGCTTTTCATACTCAAATAGACAGGCAATCAGAGCGAACGATTCAGACATTAGAAGACATGTTGTGGTTATGTGCGTTGGAATGGACAGGATATTGGGACGATTACATCTGTTTGGTAGAGTTTACATACAACAACAGTTGGCACGCCAGCATTAAGTGTGCTCCATTCGAGATATTGTATGGCAGGAAGCGTCGCGCCCCAACCTGTTGGGATCAGGTTGGTGAGCGAACACTTGAAGGGCAAAAAATGATAGAGTTGACCAACGAAAAGGTCGCTGTAGCTAAGAAGAAATTGCAAGAAGCACGTTTACGTCAGAAGAGTTATGCTGACAAGCATTGTAGGGACTTACATTTTAACGTAAGAGATCACGTCTTTCTTAATGGATCGCCGACACGTGGTGTTAGACATTTCAGAATCAAAGGGAAGCTCAGTCCTCGATTCATCGGACCATTTGATGTCATTGAGCGAGTCGGTGAAGTATCTTATCGTTTAGCGTTACCTCCGCAACTTTTTCACGTTCATGACGTTTTCCATGTGTCTTTACTCAGAGGGTACAAGTATCATCCCCTTCACATGGTTCAGTATCCACTGGAACAGATTCGTGAAGATCTTACCTTCATAGAGGAACCCGAACGAGTTCTTGACAGGCAAGAACGAGTCATGAGGAAGAAGACGATTCCGTTCGTCAAAATCCTTTGGAGGGACCATATCGAGCGGGAAGCCACTTGGGAAACAGAGGAGTCTATCCGGGCTTCTTACCCCTCATTTCATATTTTGAATTCGGGTATGTTCCTCTTTCAGATTATTTTATCTATAATTCGGTGACGAATTATTCTTTTTAGGGGGGAAGAGTTGTAAAACCCACATGCTTTTACCATGAATAGTACCCTTAGTAAACATACCCACATATTAAAACTTTCCTTTTATAGCATGAACACGTGTCACGATTAGTAATTACAGAAGTTATATACGTATTATTATTACGACAAGTATTAAGTACGTGTTAGTACACGATAATTATTATCAATAATTAATTATAATCACGAATATGAAATCATGAATGTAAGAATCCCGAACATATCATTATGTAATTATGTATATTATTAATACGATTAATATCGTTACATACAAGTATTTATAATAACACGAATAATTAATAATAATGTAACACGTAAAACACGAACACACGAACACGTAATAAAATAGACACGAGAAATGATTTGGGTTTCCCTTGGAGGGCCCTACAAGCCGCAACACAAGAGGAAGAGAGGGGCCCGGTCCATTTGATTTTACCAAATAACAAATAAAGGAAAAATACTTTT
>CM046874.1:91538541-91738541 GCA_025667525.1 Glebionis coronaria | reverse complement strand
TGATTTGTTAGTTTGTAAGGTTTCGTGTATAAACTTAGTAATTTAATTATCCAAATGGCCAAGTTAATTTATCAATAAAATAATTTATTAATATTTTTAATTAACTTAAATTTACACTTGAGTCCTTGTTAGTATAACAATTTACCAAAAACAACCTTTAAGGTTTCATTCGTTAAGTACATTGCGTCGTTAGTCCTTGTCCGTTTTATTTATTTTCAAAAACGGCCCTAGGGCTTATAAAACTTTGGGGAAATGACCAAACACCCCCTATGTCTCGGAAATAATCAAATAAGGGTTAGGGTTTGTTTTAAGTTTTCAAAATGACACTAATGGTCCTTGAAGTCTCGAATTATCCAAATATAATAGTTAGGGCTTGTAATAATTTTCCAAAATGACACTTTTGGTTCTTGAGGTCTCAAAATGTTTAAATATAAGGTTAGGGCTTGTAATGAGTTTCCAAAAGTGGCAGTAATGACCCTTGAGGTCTCAGAATATTTAAAAGGGAAACTAGGGCTTATATTAAGTTTCAATAATGGCACAATTAGTCCTTGTGGTTTCGTTTAGCTCTCGGTTTAAAACAAACGTACCCTAAACTTTTGGAAATGACACATTCGGCCCTTGAACTTCTATGAAGTTACGAAAGAACATACACATGTTTTATTAAGTTATAAAATCGACCCTAACTTTCACCAATTGGTAATAAGCGCACGAAAAGTTTCCACAAACAAGATATGGGCTTGGTTGGCCCAATAGGGTCTCGGCTTGGTTTATACGGGCCTAGTGGGCTTGTTTAGTTTACTTAGTAAATTTACCAAGTGGGCTTGTAATTATAATTTACTTATTGAGCTTATATCTAAATATTACTAGGCTTATAAATAAGTTATGGGCTTATTTACCTTCGGCTTATTCTAAGTTTGGGCTTATTTATTAGGCTTATAAGTGAGCTTATATGAGCTAGTTTATGTTAGGAATAAATCTATGCTTACTTGTTACCCCTCCTAGTTGATTATCCGTACCCCTGCTAGTGTAAGTTCCCCCTGCTAAATAACAAAGGCAGGGGGATTGGTTCCCCTGCTGAAGTCAAAGGCCCTGCTGTCAGAGATAAACTTGGAATAGATTTTTACGCGTTTCAGTTATTATTCCTTAATACTTTCTAAGTTTGTTAGTAGTGATCTTGTACGTGAGTCCTTATGGCTATAAAAGGACTCACTAGGTTAGCATGCAATGTGTGTCTTTCTCTATTGTCTTTCATTGTCATACTTTAAGGTTTTGTAAACCCTAATACCATTTTAGGATATTCGTATATCATTGATATATTAAAGTTCAACGTTTCAATCATATTGTTCTTGTGCTAAACATTATATTCCGCATCTTGTTTAGTTACTTTGCTTTGCAAAGTTTCTCTAGTGTTAGATTGAATTCTTTCTTTCTATCACAACCCTTAAACAAGCTATTAAGGTTTAAGATCTGACTTTGGGATCAACAAGTGGTATCAGAGCTTGTTGAGAAACTTTGTCTAAATCAAGAACAAAACCCTCATAGCAACCATGTCTTCAGACTCTTCCTCAAACAGCAACAACCACAATAACCTCAAGTTACCTATGTTGGATCCTGAAAACTTTGAATTATGGGAATTCAGAATCCAACAATACCTGAAAATGGAACACTATGTTCTCTGGGAGATCATAGAATTTGGTGATCAATTCAACAAAATGTTAGCAGTTGAAGAGGGCAAGGAAGAAGAAAAAGGTGAAAGTTCCAAAGGTAAGGACAAGAAGAAATCTGCTGCTCTATGTGATAAGGAAATACTGGCCAGAAGGCATGATGTCAGGGCTCACAGCTCATTGCTGTTGGCTCTACCTGATAGACATCAACTCAGATTCAGAAAATACAAAACAGCTAAGGAACTATGGGAAGCCATAGGCACAACCTTTGGAGGAAATGAAGCCACAAAGAAGAAGAAGAAGAATCAAATGCTGGATGATTTTGCTTCTTTCAAAGCAATTGGTGATGAATCAATTTGAGCTATTTACAATAGGCTTCAAGATATGGTGGCCCAGTTGGAATTTTTTGATATTGAGGTGTCAAGAGAGCAGGTGAATACCAGGTTCCTTAACAGCCTCTAGAAAGAATGGTTTGTCTATAAGGCAATTTGGCAGAATAAGGATGACTTGGACAACAAGAACATTGATGACATATACAATAACTTAAAAGTTTTTGAACCTGTTGTCAATGAGATGAAGTCAAAAGGAACGATTCCCACCAACTCAAGTGGATCCACTGATTCCCCTGCTAACATGGCATTCATATCACAAAGCAGTGGAATCTCCAAAAACAGTGGAATTGAAGTAGCCCCTGCTACCAGGTCTGGATCATCTTATGATGAAGAAAGACCAGCTACATTCAGCCTTGATACTGCTTGTGCTTTTATAGCATCTCAAGGGCCACAAGGATCTACTGTGTTACATGAAGATCTAAGTCAAATCCGTAAGCAAGGGCTAGAAGAGATGGATATCAAGTGGAATATGGCTCTGCTTAGCATGAGAGCCAATAGGTTCTACAAGAAGTATGGGAAGAAGATCTCAATCAATCCCTCTGATGTGGCTGGGTTTGATAAAACAAAAGTTGAATGCTACAACTATGGCAAGAAGGGTCATTTTGCAAGGGAATGCAGAGGACCTAAGACTGGAAACAGCTATAGGAAGGAAACCAGAGATGATGATTCTGGTGCTAAAGCCATGGTAGCCATGCAGGGGATAGATGGAGCAGGTGGATGGGACTGGAGTGCCATGACAGAGAATGTGGAAAGAAATCAAGCTTTGGTTGCTGAGGAAAAAGAAGAAGAGTTTGCACTAATGGCCATGTCAAGTTCCAGCTCTGACAATGAGGTATATGATGATTCATATTGTACTAAAGCTTGTAGGAAAAATACTGAGTCTTTAAATGATCAAATCAGAAAGGTAAAAGCTGACTATATCAATTGTGATAATGATCTTGATAATTATAGACGTGCTTTAGAACAGTTAGAGTCCACCATAAGAGAGTTTAAGCAAAGAGAAAGTGATTATAGGGATCACATTGTGATTCTAGAAAGAGATGCCAAGGAGAATAACCAATCTATTAAGGAATTGACTACTGAACTTGAAATCTTTAAATCTAACAAAAAGATAGATGAGGAAACTGTTGAAAAATTTGGAAAAGCTTCAAAAGATTTAACCAAAGCAGTTGAAATTGGTCAATCTCCTAGGGACAAAACAGGGGTTGGGATTAAAAATGAGCATGCTACCATACCACCACCCCCTGCCAACATCCATGCACCTTTTCCTAGAAAAGACCTGTCTTGGACTGGTCTCCATTGTTTTCAAAAACAGGATGACATTGAGTTTGACTTGAGTGCTTACATACCTAATAATCTTGATACTGAAGAGTCTCTAGTAAAAACTAGTGTTATTAGCGATTTTGAAAAGGAACAGGTTGCTTTAAAACAATGGAAAATTGATAACCATGTTCTATTTTCAAGAGAAGGACTTTTTGGTAGTAATTCTAGTTCTAAGAGTAGCTCACCCAAATCTATAACCAGATCACAGTCTCCTAAGTCCACTATTAAATATGCTGGTATGTACAGGACTGTCAGAGGTAATCAAAGAAATTGGAATGACCAAAAGTCTCATCAATTAAGAGAAGACTTTGTGATTAACACCAAGCCCTGCTTTACATGTGGCAGTTTTGAGCACACTTATCAAGAGTGTAAGGCACCATTGGAAGTGGTGGCTGCAGATCCTTTAAAGGATATGCAACCTAAAACCATTCTTCTGAATGCAGGGGCAAAATCATTTTCCCCTGCCAAATATGTTGCCCCTGCCTTGAGAAACAGGGTGACTGACAAATATGTTGTTCCTGCACTTAGAAAAGAGAATGATGTTCACACCAAGCCCAACACTTCTGTGACCATCCCAACACCTTATAATGCATATAGATCTGGCCCTAGACCTTACCAACACATGAATAGAGGCCAAAACAAAAGATGGGTTCCCTCTGCTAAGCATAGGGATTCCCCTGCTAAAACCGGAGTATCCCCTGCTAACAAAGTTTTGCCTTCTAGGAGCATAGGTAGATGGGGAAAAGCTGTGAAAGCCTCAGCTCGTTGGGTTTGGGTACCCAAAAGGGGTGCTCAATCTAATGGTGTATCTCTAGTTTTTGATAAACTATCCTACATTGATACACGAGGTAGATCCAAGTCTGTAATGGCTTGGGTCCCCAAGAAAAACTAACTTGTTTTTCATTTTGCAGGTGACAAAGAAGACAAAGGATGATAGAGCATATTAGGACAGTGGATGCTCAAGAAGCATGACTGGACAAAAATCTTATCTGTCCAACTTTGTGCCCCTGCATGACAATGATGGTGTTTCTTTTGGAGATGGGCATGGAACAATAACAAGAAAAGGAACTATTGTCACCAATGGGATGAACTTTGACAATGTTTACTTGGTGAAAGAACTCAAGTACAATCTCTTCAGTGTGTCACAGATGACTGACAACAAGAATTTTGTCTTGTTTACTGACACTGAATGCCTGGTGTTAGGAAAGGAGTTTGTCTTACCACCAGACACTCCTATTGCACTCAGAACACCAAGATAAAAGAATATGTACACAGTTGACCTCAAGGACATCTCTCTCCAAGATAATGAAACCTGCTTCATTGCCAAAGCCTCAGTAGATGAATGTAAGAAATGGCATAGAAGACTTGGTCATCTGAATTTCAAGAACATGAACAAACTAGTGAAATATAATATGGTTCATGGTCTTCCTTCCAAGTCTTTTGTCAATGAACATACTTGTGCTGCCTGTCTGAAAGGGAAGTAACACAGAGCATCTTGCAAATAAAAAACAAGTATGTCCACCACCAAGCCATTGGAATTACTTCATATGGATCTCTTTGGTCCTACTTCTGTGGCAAGCATAATGAAGAAATGTTACTGCCTGGTGATTACTGATGATTTTTCAAGGTTCACATGGACATTCTTTCTATTTCATAAGAGTGACACAGCTGATGTACTCATTGGGTTCATCAATCAGATTGAACTATCAAAAAGCATGAAGGTAGTCACCATGAGATCAGACAATGGTGGTGAGTTCAGAAATCAGAAACTGGACTCTTTCTACATAAACAAAGGAATCAAGAGGGAATTCAGCATTGCAAGAACACCTCAACAGAATGGAGCGGCAGAAAGAAGGAATAGGACACTCATTGAAGCTGCAAGAACTATGCTATCTGATTCAAAACTTCCAGTTATCTTTTGGGCTGAAGCTGTATCCACTGCTTGTTATGTACAAAACAGGGCCTTGGTGGTTAAGGCACACAACAAGACCCCCTTATCAGCTGTTCAATGGAAGACCTCCTTTAATTGACTTTTTTAGACCTTTTGGATGTCATGTGATCATCTTGAACATCATTGACAACCTGGGCAAGTTTAGTGAAAAGGGTGATGATGGATACTTTGTGGGTTATTCATTAAACAACAAGGGATATAGGGTCTTCAACAAGAAGACAAGCAAAATCACAGAAAATCTTCATGTGAACTTTCTTGAAGACAAACCTGAAGATGTTCAAACAGGTCCTGACTGGTTCTTTGATATAGAAGTACTTTCAAAGTCTATGAATTATGTACCTGTTGCTTTGCAGAACACTAATATTTCAGGTACTCAAGAACCAACTAGTGCAGAGAAGTCACCCCTGAGGTACATGAATGTACCCTCACTATTTCCTATTGAAGCTGATGATCAAGAAGATAATTCTTCTCTAGGAAAAGAACAGCCAATCTCATCCCCTGCTATGTCACCTCCTGAAAGCAGCGGAATGGCTGAAGGCAGTGGAATCCAAGATTCCCCTGCTAGACCAATTGCCTCCCCTTCCACAAAGGATCCTATTGCTAATGATACTAATGATGAAGAAAGAGAATCCCCACTTATTTCATCATCTACACCCATATCTGATGGTCCTATTATATCCAGCAGTGGAAGCAGAATAATCAAGAGTGGAGGCCCAAGTTACTCAGAGCTTCATTCAGCTCACCAGCACCCATCTCTAGGTCATGCTGTATCTTTTGGAAGTTCCTTTGAGGACTTCTTTCCTAATCAAAATAGCCCCATCAATTCTGATTTGGAAGAAGATGAAACAAAAGTAATCATGCAGCCTACCTATAGAATTAATAAGGATCACCCTATCTCTCAAATCATTGGTAATCCTGAAGCCCCTATACATACAAGGTATACAGCAAAGGAGCACATCTTCATTGCTAACATCACCATGAAGTTCAATCATGACAACATGCAATGTTGTTTGTTTACTGCATTCTTGTCACAAGAAGAGCCAAAGAAGATTTTTCAGGCTTTAAATGACCCAAGCTGGGTTGAAGCCATGCAAGAGGAGCTCTTACAGTTTGACATACAAGAGGTTTGGATTCTGGTAGATTGTCCAAAATGGGCAAGGCCCATTGGGACAAAGTGGGTACTCAGGAACAAAAAGGATGAAAGGGGGATAGTTGTCAGGAACAAAGCAAGACTAGTGGCACAAGGATATACACAGGAAGAAGGAATTGACTATGAGGAGGTATTTGCTCCAGTTGCCAGGATTGAAGCCATTAGATTATTCCTTGCTTATGCTTCATTTATGGATTTCACTGTTTTCCAAATGGATGTGAAAAGTGCCTTTCTATATGGAAGCATTGATGAAGAAGTCTATGTTATGCAACCTCCAGGGTTTGAAGACCCAGAACATCCAGACAAATTATACAAGGTGAAAAAGGCTATGTATGGACTTCACCAAGCTCCCAAGGCCTGGTATGGTACTCTCTCTAAATATCTCTTAGATAATGGATTCAGCAGGGGGAAGATTGATCAGACCCTGTTTATCAAGAAACAAAAGGGTGACCTTCTACTAGTACAAGTCTATGTTGATGACATCATCTTTGGATCCACTAACTCTATGCTTAGCAAAGAGTTTGCCAAACTGATGCAGGATAAATTTCAAATGAGTGCCATGGGAGAGCTAAACTTCTTTTTGGGGTTACAAGTTCAGCAACGGAAAGATGGGATATTTATCTCACAAGACAAATATGTGGTTGAGATTGTCAAGAAGTTTGGCATGTCTGATGGAAAGAAGGTGTCCACGCCAATGGACAAAGATCATCCATGGGGTAGAGATGGTCCTGGAAAGCTTATTGATGTCAAGAACTACAGGTCTATGATTGGGTCTCTTATGTATCTCACAGCTTCAAGACTTGACATCATGTTTGCAGTCTGCTTATGTGCAAGATACCAGGTGGCACCAACAGAGTGTCACTTATTTGCTGTAAAAAGAATTTTTAGGTATCTAAAGTGTCATCCCACCTTAGGACTTTGGTATCCAAAGGAGTCACCATTTGAGTTAATAGCTTACTCAGATAGTGACTATGCTGGTGACAACAATGATAGGAAGTCCACAACAGGAGGATGCCAATTTTTGGGAAGCAGACTTATATCTTGGCAATGTAAGAAGCAGACTATTATGGCCACATCCACAACTGAAGCTGAGTATGTAGCAGCTGCTGCATGCTGTGGTCAAGTACTTTGGGTGCAAAATCAACTGCTTGATTATGGGTATAACTTTCTTAAAACCAAGATATTCATTGACAACAACAGCACCATTTGCATTATTAAGAACCCTGTTTTTCATAGCAAAACTAAACATATTGAAATTAGACATCACTTTATCAGAGATTGTTTTGAAAAAGGACTGATTGTCCCTGAGAAAATTGATACAGAACTTAATGTTTCTGATCTTTTAACAAAAGCTTTTGAAGTAGGGAGGTTTTAGTACCTGGTTGCAGGTATTGGAATGGTTACCCCCTAAAAACTGATGTCTATTTTGTCATGTATATTCAGGGTTGCTTTACTGCTGTTGTTGTATAGCTGTTAGTCCATTTTTCCATCACTTTTTATTCCACTGCTTTTTAACACAGATTCCCCTGCTGGGGGTTCATTCCCCTGCTAAGAGAAT
Organism: Glebionis coronaria; assembly: GCA_025667525.1. Lineage (NCBI taxonomy): Eukaryota > Viridiplantae > Streptophyta > Magnoliopsida > Asterales > Asteraceae > Glebionis > Glebionis coronaria. Next base: position 91,730,503 of record CM046874.1, on the reverse strand, counting down.
TTTTCTCTTTAAGCTGGGTTTGTTCTTTTTACAAAGTGGTTATATGTGGTTTTAGACTAACAATGCAGAGTTTTATGGGGTGCATACTATTCTCATTGGTAAATCAGGTATATGCTCCATGTTTCAGGGGAGGTTAGGTCACACCTTTAGGACTCAGGGTATCCTGAGGATACTCATATATGATCTTAGATCATATCCATTGGTGAGTGAGGGTTCAGGGTGATGAGGACTTGCTGCAAAGCTTGTCAGAACTCTGAAACCTTGAGGCACTGTAATGGGTGCTTACACTTCTCTATTAAAACAACTTGCTGTTCAAGTATAGATGTGTGGTACATATTGCCAAGACTAACTGACCATAAGTAAGGGAAAAAGGTAGGGATGGTGACTAGGGTATGCATATTTTCTTGGGCTGATCTGGTGCAGGGTGACTTATGTGTTGACTTTTTTGTGCCGAGACATTTGTTGAATAGAGGACTCTTGAGTTTCTATGTATCTATCTTGTGTATACAAGTGTGTGCATTAGAGCAGAGCTAGTTAGCATTGGTCTCTCCATGACTAGTCCAATACCCCTAGGAAAGTTTCCCCTGCTTTCACCTTTTGCTTCCCCTGCTTTCATAACATTCCCCTATTTGACCGTTGACCGACAATACCGTTACCCTGTTCATAGCCGTTGGGCCTGCTAGCATAAATTTTGGTTAGGGAATATTTTATTGTTTTTAAAAGATATTTAAGGCGCTTTCTTTGCTGATTGGTAATCTTTTCTTTATTATTTCAAATAAATTACTTTTTTATCAAGATTTATCCTTGATATTTTTGCAATTTGAAAATTTTGGTCCAATCACAGCTCTTCAATTCGCCTATAAAAACTTAATTCCCTTCACCAGCAGGTCCATCTCACTCTCTCGACTTAATCCCACCTACCTCTCACCTTTATAAACCTTCAAAATATTTTCAACCTTTATCATGCCTCTCAAAATTGCTGCTAATCATAACCAAATCGCTTTATTACATGATGAACCAGTGGAGTTTGCTGATGCTGTGGCCTTTCTAAAGTCCTCGTACTTTAGAGTGGCCCTTCTCATCAACCCTAGAATTTATACCTCACACATTCAGCAGTTCTGGTCTAAATCCATGACCAAAACAGTGAATGGAGAGGTTACAATTCAAAGCACTGTAGATGGTCATCCCAAGGTGATTACACTTGCCTCCATCAGGGAGAATCTTCTTCTTGATGATGAGGATGGGATAACCAACCTATCTGAGGCTGAAATCTTTGCGGGTCTTGTTAAATTGGGGTACACTCTTTCTAAAAACCAAAAATGTAAGTTTGTTAAAGGTCAGTTTGCCCCTCATTGGAAGTATTTGATTCATACAGTTTTGCAATGTTTGTCACCAAAAACCACTGCTTTTAATGAATTTGGTAGTGAGATGGCTTCTGCCCTAATCTGCTTTGCAACAGGGAGGAAGTATTGTTTTTCTCAAATGATTTTTAAAGGAATGGTTAAAAATGTTTCAAGCAACTCAAAGTTTTGTATGTACCCAAGGTTTATAGAACTTCTGCTGAATATGAGTGATCATGGCCCAATTAAACACAAAAACTATTTTTCAGCAACCAAGCATACCACCAAACTATTCACCACACTTCTTGCACCATCACCACAGTTTTCTGGCAGGTCCATTCCAGTCACTTCAATTATGATGAACCAAATCATACAACAAGAAGCCACGAATCAAACAGCTAGACACCAACCTTCTGATTCCCCTGCCAAGAACCTACACCCTGCCAGTACTTTACCCCCTGCTGATCCACAACATGAAAGGCGATCTAAATCCAGGTTTGCCAGGTCTCCCTTGCCTGGTGAATCTTCACAAGCAGCAGAGAGGAGAGTCTCCAAGGGTTTGGAGCAACCTGAGGGTTTGGCTGCCACTACTGTCTCATCCTCAAGGGGTGAGCAGGACAGTGACACCATCAGTAAGTCCTCTCCCTCACTCCATGATATCTAAACAGGGGAGAAATCCCCTTCTAGGATTGAGAGCAGCATGAAACCTTTGACTAATTTAGAATTAACGAAAATGTGTATGAGTCTGAAAAGGCAGAATGCACAACTGGTACAAAATGTCAAAAAGCAAGGCCTGGTTATCAATAACTTGGAAACCAGACTTGCTACTCTTGAGGGGAGGAGAAAGCCCAGACTTATTATATCCACAGATGAGGATGCTTCCAAAGGGGAGGAAGTTCCAAATACAGAAGAGTCTACTCAGTACTATTCATATCCTGGTGGTGTCCATGGAAAGATAGCAAGTGCTGAGAAAGGGATAGAGAAAGGAAGTGTTGATAAGGGAAGTGACAAGGGGAGTGCAACCAAATAAATTGCTCAAACATTGCTCACCATGGGCAATCAAGAAGAAGCCCCTGCTTCAAAGGTTTCCCCTGTTGTTGCTGATCCCACTACTGTAAGTCGTTCCCCTGCTAAGAACATTACTCAAACTTTTGTTAGAAAGAACAGAAAGCAACCAGCTCAGAAGGCGATTACAATCAAAGAACCTGCATCTAAAGTTAAACCAGCACCAGCAGTGGATCCAAAAGACAAAGGAAAAGGAATCATGGTTGAACAGCCCAAGAGAAAATACAAGCATCTAACTCCTGAACAGCAAAGGGCTCAAGAAGCACATGATGCACAAGTAGCTCTCAGGCTACAACAAGAGGAGATTGATATGCAGGATCAAAGAATGAAAAAGATGAGGCCCAAAGATATGCTCAAGCAGGTTGAGATTATGCATAGAACTGGATGACAGGGTACCTCATGTTGGAGAATTTCTTGATCAATGGGAGAAGGAGTTAATAAATGCTCCTTTGGAAGACAGGTATGAGTTGACTTGCCTTGTTTAAAAATATCAAACTGAGTATCTAGAAAGAAGGGCAAATCAAATTCAAAGAGAAAAGTATTTAACTTCAGAGAAAGGGCAACTTGAACACTACAAAGTTTTGCTTAAGAGACATAAGAAGTGGAAGGATGGTGACTTCAGAGATATGAGTTTTGAAGCCATAAAAAGAGCAGTCAGACCAGTGCTAAGATTGTATGATGTGGAGGATTGGATGACTATGAACTCTCCTGAGGAAGCTGAGTATCTCAGGAGACAAAGTGAAATGCTGCAGAAAGCTAGGGAATCTAAGAAAAGAAAAGCTGAAGGAACAACTTTGGAAACTACACAAGTTGGTGCATCATCCCAAGCAGGTGCATCATCACAAGCAGGGGCATTACATCAAGCAGGTGGAAGTTTTCCAGAAATTGAGAAGTCTGCACTTAATTTACAAAGGGCAGCCAAAAGACTCAAGAGAATGAAGAAGGTTGGCACAGTTACTAAGGAGTCTCAACGGCCTTCAAATGATGAAATTGATAAACAACTAATTCTGCAGGAAAATGATGATATCTCACCTAGTGAACTTGGAAAGAAGTTTGCTATCATAGAACATGCTGTTTATGAACACAAAGGGAGGACTTGGTGGAAGCTTACAAGAGCTGACAATACAACACAGACATTTCTAAGTCTAGATGTCATGTTTCAAACCTTAGATAGTGAGGACTTAGAAGATCTGTGGAAAATTTTGAAAAGGACTTTTGCTGCAAAACCTCCTACCATGGATGGTGTGGAGAAGGATTGGGTAATCTGGGAGTGCATGCATAGGATGTATGAGCATGAGTTATTTGATCCTATATTTGATGCATTGAATAAAGGAGATTTGTTGTATTGGAAGTTGTTTACCAATTCTGGGGTCTATGAGGTAGTGATGGAAGGAGTAAGTGTGTACTTGATCAATCATAGGTATTATCCCTTCACTCAGGAGACCTTGAAGAAACTAGCTCAGGCTAACCTGATTGTAGATGCTAAAACGCCTGTTGCTTATGATCTGGTAAGAATGATTCACAGTCAGATTTGGCCAGAAAGTTTGTAAGCATCCTCATCAACTAGGATTTATTCAGAAACTTGTCTTTAGGCGAAAGCACAAGTTTAGGGGAGGATTGTTGGGAATAAATCTATGCTTACTTGTTACCCCTGCTAGTTGATTATCCGTACCTCTGCTAGTGTAAGTTCCCCCTGCTAAATAACAAAGGCAGGGGGATTGGTTCCCCTGCTGAAGTCAAAGGCCCTGCTGTCAGAGATAAACTTGGAATAGATTTTTACGCGTTTCAGTTATTATTCCTTAATACTTTCTAAGTTTGTTAGTAGTGATCTTGTACGTGAGTCCTTATGGCTATAAAAGGACTCACTAGGTTAGCATGCAATGTGTGTCTTTCTCTATTGTCTTTCATTGTCATACTTTAAGGTTTTGTAAACCCTAATATCATTTTAGGGTATTCGTATATCATTGATATATTAAAGTTCAACGTTTCAATCATCTTGTTCTTGTGCTAAACATTATATTCTGCATCTTGTTTAGTTACTTTGCTTTGCAAAGTTTCTCTAGTGTTAGATTGAATTCTTTCTTTCTATCACAACCCTTAAACAAGCTATTAAGGTTTAAGATCTGACTTTGGGATCAACAGTTTATATATGTTTCTAAGTCTCGGCTTATATAGATTTTAGGGTTTCAATGACTTAGCTTATATAAGTTTTAGGTCTCGGCTTATATTAGGTTTTAGGGTTTTAATGTCATGGCTTATATATGTTTCTAGGTCTCGGCTTATATTAGGTTTTAGGGCTTTAATGACTAGCTTAAATAGGTCTATGATTATATGGTTCATGGGCTTATATATGCTTATATGTTTTGGCTTATATTACATTTTATAGGCTTTTATGACTAGGTTAACAACTTAGGGCTCATGTTATGTTCTATATGCATATTCTTACAAATCCTTAAGGTTTTGAGGCAAGTTGTCCATGAACATCATATAAGCCGTGGGCTTATATGTTGTTAAGGACTTGTCTAAGAGTTTTAAACGTATGAATGTACTCCTAGTTTCATTTCCATAGTGTTTACATGCATGACAAGTAAAATTGAGTAAGGAAAAGGTGTAGGGAAGTCTCATACTTACTTGTTTCAAGAAAACTTGGTGATGACTATGGTTTAGGAGTTCTAGGCGTCGGGTTCTTCTTATAAGTGACCTAGGATGATCTTGGACTTGACTTGAATGCTAATAATCTTGAATAGCATGCACTAAATGCTTGGTGAAGACCAAGAATAGGTAGAAGTAAAGGCTTGATCTTTGTTTGGCGTTTTGGGAGAGGATATCCGAATATGGGATGTGTAAGTGATATGTGAAGTTCAAATGTTTGCTAAATATCTAAATGTGAGATTGAGGGGTGTGGTTTGGGGTATATACACGCTAAGAGTGGGAGTGCTAGGTGTCTTGTTTCTATTATAAGCATATCCTAAGTTTTGGTATACCTAGTACATCTTATTAATGCAAAATTGTACATGGTGTCTTGGTTTTGGACATATAACCGGCGGTATTGGCTTAGTCAAGGAAAAAGGGAGTACTTAAATAGTGCATGGTTTAATGAGATGTTTTGTACAAAGTCTAGAAAGTCAAAAGTGTAATTGGTAATGGTTTTTGGTATGTAATGTTATGTATAATGTATACATTCGACTAATAAGTGAGTCTAAGGTAGTTTCATGTTTAAATCTTATGTCTAAGTATAGTTACTAGGAGTGTAGGTATAGTATTGTGTGAGTAGGTTTAAATCTAGGTTGATTTTGGTTAAGTTTGGGATCCTTGGTGAAAGTATGGTCATATTTAAATGAGGAAATAATTACTTTATTAAAATGTATGACAACTTAGTTTAAATAAGTTAGAGTGGTTAAAGGTAATGTTTAATAATAAAAACAGTTGATGTCGTAATGTAATGTCATCCATGAGGTGAGGAAAAATATATAATTATATATTTTAAAGTTTTAAAATAATTCTTAAGTAAATGTTATTAATCGTGATCATGAGTTTGGGTTTTATAAATAAATATGATGAATGCTTATGATTATAAGTTCAGGTGACTTAAATGTCCCAAAAGAAGTGACTGTTTACTGTCTTGCATGCTCATATAATGTAGTCATACAAATGTGGTTGTGTCCTTATGATTAAATACTCAAAATCATAATTTATGCTATGTGATTAATTGTTTCCATGTTCTGATGATTAAAATAATGTATGCTCATGTATGATGCATATGATTGCTCAAAAGATTTCATGCAAAGGTGGTAATATATACAGATATCATGAGGTGACGTGTACAATGATGACACAGTCAAAACCTGAAATTTACAGGTTTTACATCACCTAGTTATGGAGGTACCATAACCATAACACTGGAGGCACCAATGTTATGACTTCTCCACGACGAAATGATTGCTCGTGGCGTCCCTTTTCAGTTTTGGCCATTATATTATATTATCATGTGGGGCGTATGGGTGCATCCTAGTTACATGTTTACCAGTATAATCAGGGTGAATGCGATGTGTACCTTGTATCCTTCACTAGGAGTTGATCCCTCCTACCCAGACTAATTAATTAGAGGCAACCCCTCTAATTACATGACGAGGTCTCCCCTCTAAGTATTCATGCACGGTGGAACCTCATGACCTATATGGGCTATTTGGCTATTTAATACAGATTTTCATAGAAACATAAGTCTTTTCAAACTATAAAACCAGTTTTATGAACATGTTCTAGGTTTTTGAAGGACTTATACTTTTCCGCTACTATTAAGTTTTTATTATGTTTTAGCCACTCATACTATGTCATATATCCGTTCACTAAGCGTATTGCTCAGCCGTTACTTTCCTTTCCATGTCCCAAAATGGCAGGTACCCAAGGACAAGCTTGAGCATTTGGAGGACGTGGAGAGGATGGAAGCTGCCTTAAAATTCTTCTCCTTTTGCCTTCTTATACTTATGCTTATTTGGACACTTGTTTTGTCCTTCTCATTTTATTATGATTTATTTAGGTTTTGGGCTTATGTTTGGGAACCGATGTTTGATTCCGGTTTTCCCTATGGTCATGTATGTTTTAGTACATATTACCTTGCATGCTTTGATGACACGCCATAATTACGCGTAATGATCCACTTATCAAAGTAGGGTGTTACAATTATGGTATTTGAGCCCAAGGCTTCGACATGTAGGCTCTAAAACTCGACCTGTGACTAGTGGGGAGTCACTAGAAGCTTCCTAAGTCAACGCTTGTTATTCCACGTATTGATATTTTCAGCACTTTGTTGTTTTAACCATGATATTTTCATCGGTATTGTTTTACTAACATGGATGAACAACCGTCATCCATACTTAGTTACGTGTAATTGTTTTGTGCATGATGTTCCTTGTGAACTGTGGATAATGTGGACTGAACCCCCGTAGTTCTAATTGGTCACATAAAAAAATTTCTGTTAAGTTTTGACAGTTGAGTTTCACTTATTTATTCCATGTATCATTGTCGTAGGTTTATGACTAAGTAATGGTTGGTACAGGACTGGCCCTATTTATTCGCATGTGCTTTTATTGAGACTTTTAACTTTGGGACCGACCCATAGGCGTCCCCTTTCCATGTCTTTTGTTTTGGGTAAACTGACCATAGGCGTTTACCCTCGCGCATATAAAAGTTTTGATAAACTACATCATGCATTCACGCACTGTTTTCATGCATAAAATTTTTCTCATGATTTATTGGCATAAATTTGTTTTTATGTCCCCTCATAAGTTACTATGTCTTTATGTCAAGTATGTTTTCATACTATCATGGTTAACTTCATTTTCATGTTGATTATGTTGTATACTCCTTCACGTTAAGTTGTTTCATGTTTCTTCATGATGATTTCTCCTTCATGTTGATTACGTCTTACGTCTCTTTTGTTGTTTATGCTTTCATGCAAGACATTGTTGGATTTCATTTAATCCTGCTTTCATGATAATCATGGTTGGTTTTCATTAATCATGCTTTCAGGCAAATCATCGTTGAATTTCGTTTAACCATACTTTTAACGTTTCTCTATGCAACCAGAATGATGTCTAGGCTGGCATTGCTAGGTTATCATGATGGTTTCTAACCGTTTAACCAATTATTTTTCCTTTAAAGTCATATCAGATGATCGACCCCATACCGATCATTCCATGTGTACTCCATGTACCGTATCCCATGTGTATTACACGTACCTTAACCCATGTGTATTTCACTGCAATACTCCACGAGTATTCATTAGTCGATCCTAAATCATCTCAGACGTATTCAACTTTTCGATATGCTACCAGATGTTGATGCCGCTCATAACTGAGAGACGTTACTAAAAGTTGATGCTGCTAACTATTTGGAGACGCTACGAGATGTGGATGTTGTTCACAACCTGGAGAATTTACCAGACGAAGACAAAGGCGTTAGATCAAAGCGATCGGACGAGGAGATGCTTCACCATCAGGTGATTTCCATCACAATCCATGTTCCTAATTCTTAGTTACATGTCACACGTCGTCCAGTTGTCTTTCAGTCATATGAGTATGAACCGGCACCAGCCGGCCACTCAGCTGATTAGTTACATGAATCACCGTCAGAAGAATGTCCATCATGGAACTTACAGAAAAGACGATAGTAACTACTACAGTGACAACAACTATCCTAGCAATTGCGACAGAAACTCCGGCCACGGACATGATCAGAAATACAAAGGGTCAATAGTCCAACCGATCCGCCAATTCTGGTATAAAAACCTAATATTTGTAGTTCTATTTGTTTCACACCTCGAGACACATGTCAAGACACCAGTCAAGACACATGTCATGCTTATATTTCCCAAGACACGAGTCAAGACACATGACTCGCGTCCAATTCTAGAAAACCCCTAAGAAACTCAGGGTACCCTCCAAGGGGTATATCCATTTTGTGTACCATGTACTAATCAGGCCACAAGAATTTCAGTACCTTCACCGGCGTATTAGTCGCGTTGGACACGCAGGCAGGCAAAACACATTCAGTGAGACCTGTCACGTTTGCTTCATGACACTTTCATTTGATTTTATATTTCATATATCCAAGACCATAAAAGAAGCCATTCGTATCACCCATTTATACGAAGGTTTTCCTTCAGTCTAATGATAAGAACCAATATGCTAACGAACTTACCTCGGACAGATGCGAGTTGAATTTAATCCTAATTATGTACTATGAACATCACACCATGCTACGATTCATGATTATGTATAGTAATGTTCAGGCTCCTGAATACATTCAACATGGTTTTCCATTAGGAAAACCTGTACAAATTATCTATGCTTTACAAGCACGTGCTTTGTTAGCCATGGCTGCTAAAATTTTCTAGCTGTTAGTTAGGACACGACCACTGAAGTTCCTTTTACACATAACCAGCCGATTATTCCAAAATATTCCCATACATTCCAGAAGTAACCTTCTAGGAGAGGGACGATAACATGAGATTATGTGTCGACTACCGTCGATTTGAACAAATCACCTTTCATAACCGTTATTCTCCTCCACGTATTGACAACATGTCCAATCGACTTTAGGGTGTTAAGCACTTTTCCAAGATCGGATTCATGATCATGCTGCTAACAGTGACGAGGGAAATAGCAGGACATTCCATGACTGCTATTCGTACACGATTTGGTCATGCTAAACCTATGATTTTGTTTTGGCCTTATGGATGCTCTAGCAGTAACATGTACTTGATAGATCGGGTTTCCAGGGACTCATAAACAAATTCGTTGTCATTTTCTTCTATGACAATCTAATATTCTCTAAGTCTAGAGAAGAGCACGAAGACCATTTTCAGTCTATGTTACACAAGAAGAAATTTCACCCTTAAATTTTTCCATTATAAATTCTGGTTGATTATAGTGACACGCTGAATCACACGGATTCTCACGATTAATTTTACCATGACTCACCTTATGCGTGAAGGTGAGAACCCTACACTACATTAGGTGTTCCGGAAAATCCTACGCTAAGAGGAGTCTAATTTCGGAGACTCATAGTTTCGCAAACTCCTATGTATCAAGTTTCTATGAAGCAAGATACAGTTACGTTCATATCTAAGTACCTGTCATACCAACAGGCTAAGATAGAACACCAACAGACTGGGAGGTTTATCCACCATCAAAAATTATGATCAGAAATGAGACAAGATCTCCATGGATTTTGGTTACCAAATTACCGCAAACTCAGAAGAAGCATGAAGCTATCTGGGTTATTGTCAACAGTTTGACCAAGTCTGCAGAATCCTTACATCCACAAGGAGTCTAGAGTCAGCAGATTTTCAGACATTTTCCAGCCAAGGATCATCCGATCACCTAGTACTTCCTCAGCTATCGGACCAGACAAAGATTCACATTGTGTTCCAAAATTACGTTCATGTCCTTGTCCAAATTTTACGACTTGCTTTCACACTCACGTTCATGACACTATTCACGTTCATGATCGTATCACGGCTTACGATTTTACGTTCATTTTTGTTCTGGGGAGTTTTGCAAAAGCTTGAGAGACCAGACTCAAGTTTAGTATAATTCTCTATCCTCAGACAGACATTTCACGTCACATTCCACGTCTCACCTTATAGCGTTTGGCGGGACCACCGCCGTATTCCATGTTCACGATATGTTTCACATGTCATGTTCATTCCACGTTTCTCATATCACGTTCACGATATGTTACACGTATCATTGATCAGCATAATTTTTCTCATATTACACTCACCATATCTCCACGTATCACGTTCACAATTGTTCACGTATCACGTTCAAAATTATGCACGTACTACGTTTCAGTATGTCTCGCGCATCATTGCTAAGACGTTACTATTATCAGTTAGTTTAGGTTATTTTGCATCATAACATTTCAATTACCCTTGCACGTTAATACATATTCCCTCGATCATATTCAGGGGATCTATCTTACGTTGATAACCATGAACTTTTACGTATTTTCAAGTCAAGGTCAGAAAGACCAAGATTTATCATTTGTGTCAAGATCTTGTGGAGGAACCGTTCCGAGAGGGAAGCCACTTGGAAACGGACGAGTCCATCCGGATTTTATCCTCTCATCATTCCATAATTTAGTTATGTTCGTTTCAGGCACGTCACGTTCCATGTCCTTGTCAGTCATGTCGCGTTCATGTTCTTTCAGTTTATTTTATCTATAATTCAGGGACGAATTATTCTTTTTAGGGGGGAAGAGTTGTAAAACCCGCATGATTTTACCATGAACAGTACACTTAGTAAACGTACGTACATATAAAAACTTTCCTTTTATAGCATGGGCACGTGTCACGATTAGTAATTACAGAAGTTATGTACGTACTATTATTACGACAAGTATTAAGTACGTGTTAGTACACGATAATTATTAACAATAATAATTATAATCACGAACGTGAAATCATGAACGTAAAAATCACAAACACGTAATTACATACTTAATTAATATGATACGATTAATATCGTTACATACAAGTATTTAAATATAACACGAATATACGAACACGTAAATTAGAACACGGGAAAACTCCGGGTTTTCCCTTGTGGGCCCTACTAGCCACGACATAAGAGAGAAAAGGGACCAAGCCCATTTGATTTTTAGTAAATAACAAAAAGGGAAACACTTTTCACTTTACAGAGTTTTCAAGAAAAATCCAAAACCCTATTATTTTTTCTCTCTCTTTGGCCGGCGGCAACCACAACACCAAGAGGTGTTTGTTTAAGTTTTGGTTAATCAAATTCAAGACCGTGTTCGTGTTATTGTGCTCTAATCTTTACACGCATTCGGTAATCCGTAAACCCTTTTATTTTTATTATTTTTATTTAATTGTTAACACATGAACATGGATTAAATAAAAACAAGGATTAAACATGTCACGTGATCATGGGGGGTAAAATTAAGGGTTTGTTTCGGGTTTGGTTGGCTTGGCCGACACGCAAACCGAGAGCCCAAGGCTCTCGGCGTGTCTTTGATCATGCCACCAAACAAGATCTATGATCTCGGTGGTGTTTGGTTCGGTCGGCAGCAAGGAAAAAGGAACCCCGACTCGCGTCGAGGTGTCCTTGTGGTTTGGTTGGGTCTCGGCAGCAAGCAGCCCCATCACCGGCACACAGCCGGTGGCCGGATGGGTCAAGCAGCGGGAACGCAGCGCAAGCAGGGGGGCCACCGGCACACAGTCGGTGGGAACCCACTGTTGGCAGCAGCTAGCCGAGAGAAAGGGAACCATCGGCATAAGCCGGTGGCAGCCTAAACAAGAACAGTGGCAACCGACCAAGTCGGTTTGCCACTGTTAAGGGGTGTTTGGTTCGGACCGGTTCAAGGGGTTCTGGGTCCGGTTAATGACATGTCTAAATTAAATACACGGGTACGGTTCACGACATGTCTAAATTAAATACACGGGTCCTGTTCATGACTAAAATAATACAAGTATTTTATTTTTACAAGTATTTATTTTTTTACAAGATATTAAATTAATTGAAACATGACATGTAATTAATTTAATTAATCATGGACTTAGGTTAATAATTATTTAGTAAATAATACATGTTTTAACCTAAGTATTAATTAATTATTAAGACATGAAATATAATTAATTAATAAACATGACTTTTTATTAATATAATATTAATACATGTTTTAACCTAAGTATTTTATAGACCTTAATTTAATTAAAGCATGCTTATATTTAATTAAATCATATAACCTATAGTTTATCTAATTAATATGATATTATTAATAAACTATACTAATAATCACATGACTTATGATATTTAACCAGTCAACTTAAGCTTATATTATTAGCTTATTATTCCAACTTAATTCTAAATATGGAAACTTTCTAATTCAGGAAACTTACTATTTTTGGAAACTTTCTAATTTTAGAAACTGATCTATTTTAAGAAGTTAATTTATTTTTGGAAACTTTCTATTTTTAGAAACTTTCTATTTTTGGAAACTTCCTATTTTAGGAAACCTACTATTTTTAGAAAGTTACTTATTATTACACAACAAGAATAATAATACAAGAATACAAGTAATACTTAATCAGAATACGTAGAATACATGATAAACATAGCATAACCTTAAAATCAGTAAAACAAGACATGAACATATAAAACAAGACATGAACATATAAAACAAGCTAAGACATGATATAATCAGTAACGTACTCAGTAATCAGAATACTTATACATGTACCCCATTTTATGTAGCATTAGTGAGATTGGAGTAGGACTTTCTTTCGTTCGTCTTTTCTGTTCATTGGACATAAAGTACGGATTTCTCGTCCTTCAGTATGGACATTCTTTCCTTATTAGGATTCCTCATTTGCAGCCAACTGTTTTCCCAGTATTTGTTTTATATGTTTGATACTTATGTTAGAATAAGAGCCTAAGCCATATACATGCATGACCAGTGTCACCTAGGTATGGAGGTACCATAACCATAACACTGGAGGCACCAGTGTTATGACTTCCCCACAGCAAAGTGATTGCTCGTGGCGTCCCTTTTCAGTTTTTTCCATTATATTATATTATCATGTGGGGTGTATGGGTGCATCCTAGTTACATGTTTACCAGTATTATCAGGGTGAATGTGATGTGTGCCTTGCATCCTTCACTAGGAGTTGATCCCTGATAGGTGTGTAAACACCCATCCTTTTACCACTTAATTCTGGCTAAAACAAGACCAAAACACGTAATTAATATCATTTGTTTGGAATTATGCGTGGTTTTTGTGTTTATTGTGATTTCAGAGCTAACCGGATGAATATTAAAGAAAACATGGGATTGCACGGGTTTTATCAAGGAAAAAGACTCAAGATAAAGTCTATTGTCCAAGAGATGCAAAAGATTTGAAGTCACTAGGCCTATTCGAAGATTTATCGAAGAAAAGGGCTAAAGACGGAAGATTTTCATAAGTCGAAGAAACTCAAGTCTATTTAACGAAGAAATTAAAAGACGAGTTGGATTTAATCGACAACAAATCCCGAATCAGAATCGAAAACGTCAACTTTTCTGAAAAGACGAGAAGACAAGAAGAAAGGGAGAAAGCCCACTCACCAACCAACCACTAGGAGTATAAATAGAAACCCCCTTCACACACTAGGGAGTTAGTTTTTCATTTTTTGTTTTTCCAGTTCCTTAGGTTCGTCCCTTCACCAACTCCATGAGGGAGTTTGGAGATTTTCATTTTTCTTTTCAATCTTGTAATCTTTAATCATTAACCTTGTTACTTTTTCATTAATCAATCCATTCCATCTTTCTATTCATCTTGTTCTTCATCATTTTTATTGCAAGTTTCTAAGTTTCTTATTTGATTCAAGTATGATTTCAAAAAGTTGTTGATTTAGTGTTTTTACTAGTGGGATTTGTTACTTATGATGTTTAAATGATTTGTGTTTAATTTGGTGAAACCTTTTTGAGTACTTAGTTTGATTTTGATTAAAAATCGTGTCCCCTGTTTCCCTATGACTGCTACTGTTCTTCATTTCCAGGATTTTCCGCATAGACAATTTTGTGTTACTCTTATTCGGAATTTTTGATATTCCGAATAGGGGTGTTTCCATTTCTCTTACTCGGAACTTTTTGGATATTCCGAATAGAACTTTTTCCATCTCCTTTACTCGGAATATTTGATATATTCCGATTAGCTCATATTTTCCGCATAGGACCTTTCCTGTTTCCTTATTCGGAACTTTTATTTTTGCCTTATTCGGAATATTTCACATATTCCGAATAGGGGTGTTTTTGTTTTGTTATTCGGAACATTTTCCGAATAGCCTTTAAATTCCGAATGGCAATTTTTAATTTTCCTTATTCGGAACAATTTTCCGCTTAGCCCTGATTTTTCCGAATGACCTTAATTTTCCGCATGAGACAATTTATTCCGAATAGAAGTATTTTCCGAATAGACTGGATTTTCCGCATGGTGTAAACTTTCCGAATAGAGCAATATTATATTCCGAATGGTCATACTTTCCGCATAGGATCTTCTTCAGTAAGAGTTATTTTTCAGATTATTTTTCAGATTATTAATTGTTAATTGTTTTAAGTTTACTTCATTACCATTTTATTTACTTACCTGTTTAGTAGAATAGAAAACCAAATCCACTTTTTGTCACCAAGAACAAATCATTCCACTTTTAACTGAGATCAATTCGAGAGGATTCCGAGAATTCGAACTTTTTCACCTAGCAAAATGCGAGTATCAAATGGCGCCGCTGCCGGCTCCTCTCGTTAAGATCAAAAGTTTTTTGTAGAATTTGGATTTTGGGATCCGTTCCCCGTGAACGTTACTTTTTCATAAAATTTTCAAAATCACTAAAAAAAAAATATATAAAATTTTCAAAAATCCTAAAAAGTAAAAAACAATAAAAACCAAAAATATTTTTGCTTTGCTTTTCTTTGTTCGTTCTTTTGCAGGTGTATGCGCACTCGATCCACGTCTTATCAAGAGCCCGAGCCTCTCGATAACTTAGACATGGCTGGTGTTCAAAACAACAATAACATACCACCTCCGAACAACAATAATAACAACAACAACCCGCCTTTCAACAACATGAATAACAACAACAATGAGCCCCTTCCGGATAATCGCCCAATGATTGAACTGCTGCAAGCTCATGTTGATGGCAATACGGATCCAATTGTCATTCCTCCAATTGCCGCCAACAATTTCGAGCTCAAGTCAGGGTTTATCCAGATGGTCTCCGCTCAGCCATTCTTGGGACGCACCATTGATGACCCACATGACCATATCAAGAGATTTCTACAACTCACCAACACGGTCAAATTCAATGGAGTTCCACAGGAGGTCATAAGGTTACAACTTTTTCCCTTTTCTTTAGAGGGACAAGCCCGGCATTGGCTTGCTAAGGAACCGCCACAGAGTATTCTCTCGTGGACGGATTTGGAAACAAAGTTCATCAATTATTTTTTTCCACCCTCTCGTACTACCGCTTTGCGGAATGAGATTATAAACTTTGAACAAAAGTACGATGAGTCATTCAGTGAATCTTGGGATCGTTTTAAAGATCTTTTAAGAAAATGCCCACAACATGGTTTTACCAAAGTACATCAAATTAATACTTTTTACAATGGTTTAAGCATGAATGATCAAGATTCACTGAATAGTGCCTCAGGGGGTAATTTATTGGCTAAGACTTCCAATGCTGCTTGGGACATCATTGAGAACAAATCTCGTGTTCAAACCAAGAGTGTTAGGACCAATGTTGCTAGTGCTAGCACTAATGACAGCGACAAGCGATTAGACAAAATCACCACGCTTCTTGAATCGCTTGTCACCCACACCGTCAGCAACAACAACAGCAACAACGCCAAAAACGCACAAGTGAACGCTGTCAGCCAACCTTGTGAGATATGCGGTGGTCCCCACTCCTATACAACTTGTACCGCCACCCAAGATTACCCTGCTGAGAATGTGAATGCGGCATATGGCACCTACCAACAACCTGCTTATCAAGCTAGACCTCAAGGTGACCGTAACTTGCTTAGCTACCGCAGCAACAACTATCTTTCACCACCTGGTTTTCCTCCTACCAACCCAAACCAACAACAAAACCTTAACCGCCCTTCTCAACAACAACAACAACCTCGACAACCATACATCCCACCTCACAAGCAACAACAACCGCCTCAAAGAAACAATCAAGTTTACCAACAACCTGCTTACCAACCACCTGCATACAATGCTCCTCCCAACCAACCCACCGCTCTTCACCAAGAAGTGGAAACTTATATGAGGACTAACGATGCGATAGTGGGAAATCTTCAGAGAGAAGTGCTCAACCTGAAAGCCGATTTGGTAAAGCAAGGAAATGATTTGAGAGCCGATATACGAAACACGTTGGATAGCCAGACGAATGATCTGAGGAACATGATGGCTAGTTTCTTCCAAAGTAGTCAACCCTCTTCTTCGGGTACTCTTCCGAGTAACACCGTTGCGAACCCAAGAGGGGAGATGAAAGCAATCACCACTCGAAGTGGTAAAGGTACCAAGGAACCCGAGCTTCCTATACCTCCACCGGATCCTTCAAGGTTGAGGAAAGAGAAGCAAAAGAGCAAGGATGATATTCAGGTTTCTAACTTTCTTAAAATGTTTAAACAACTGAATTTCAATATCTCCTTCGCTGAGGCTCTCGCTCACATGCCCAAGTATGCTAACATGTTTAAAGATCTTTTGAGCGACAAGGAAAAGCTCCTCGACATTGCCAACACCCAACTTAATGAGAACTGCTCTGCAGTGCTCTTAAGGAAATTGCCAACCAAGCTTGGTGATCCGGGTCGTTTTCTTATCCCTTGCAATTTCCCGGGAGTAGAGAATTGCATGGCCCTAGCCGATCTAGGTGCCAGTATTAATCTCATGCCTCTAAGTGTTTGGAAGCAATTATCTCTCCCAGAGCTAATCCCCACTAAAATGACTTTGGAATTGGCCAACCGTACGGTTGCTTATCTAGTGGGGATAGCCGAAGACGTCATCGTAGGAGTCGACAAATTCACCTTTCCTGCTGATTTTGTTGTCGTCGACTACGAAATGGACCCCCGTGTGCCACTTATTGTTGGTCGTCCATTCCTTAGGACCGGTCGCACTCTTATTGATGTTGAAGCCGGAGAGCTTATCATGAGAGTGGGTGACGACAAAGTAGTCTTCAACATGGGAAAATTGTCTAAACAGCCTTATTCATATGAGAGCGTTAATTGTATTGACGTTCTCGATGAGGCTTGTGAAGAACACTTTAATGATGCTTGCAAAAGTATTCCTACCTCTCTTCCCACTGTTGAGACCGTGTCCTCTATTGATTCATCGTTGTCTCTATTTGGAGATAGTGATTCATTCTGGAACAATCTTGAAGCTACCATGGGAGATGCGAATTTAGCTACTAATGATTCTCCCACCGAGGGGGATGAAGACATGAGTTTCTTTGACAATCTTCTCACTGAAGACAATCCTTCGCCTCCATCTCCCACGGTTATTGCTATCGATGCCACGACTTTGAAAACGCCTCCCGTCGAAAATCCTCCGGATTTGGAACTTAAGGAGTTGCCGCCTCATCTCGAGTACGTGTTCCTTGACGACAACAAGAAGTCGCCCGTCATTATTGCGAAGGATTTGAAAGATGAAGAGAAGACTCGCCTCGTTGCTGTATTGAAGGATCATAAGAAGGCTATTGCTTGGAAAATCTCGGATATTCGTGGAATTGATCCTCACTTCTGCACGCACAAAATTCTCATGGAGGACGACTTCAAGCCCACTATTCAAAGCCAACGAAGGGTGAATCCAAAAATACACGAAGTCATCAAAACAGAGGTTATCAAACTTCTTGATGCGGGTATGATTTACCCTATTTCGGATTCACCGTGGGTTAGTCCAATCCATTGTGTGCCCAAGAAGGGCGGAATAACCGTTGTTCCCAATGAACACAACGAGTTGATTCCCACTCGTCTCGTTACTGGGTGGAGAGTTTGTATAGACTACCGCAAACTCAATGATGCCACGAGAAAGGATCATTTCCCTCTACCTTTTATGGACCAAATGCTTGAACGCTTAGCCGGTAATGAATATTACTGCTTTCTTGATGGTTTCTCGGGTTATTTTCAAATACCCATCGATCCCCAAGATCAAGAGAAGACAACATTCACTTGTCCCTATGGCACTTTCGCTTACAAAAGAATGCCTTTTGGCTTATGTAATGCGCCCGGGACTTTCCAAAGGTGTATGTTAGCTATCTTCCATGACATGGTTGAACAAACCATGGAAGTCTTCATGGATGATTTCTCGGTCTTCGGGGATTCCTTCTCTGCTTGCCTTGCCAATTTAGAACGTATGCTAAAGCGGTGTGAAGACACTCGCCTTGTTCTAAATTGGGAAAAATGCAATTTTATGGTAAAAGAAGGCGTCGTGCTTGGACATAAGATTTCGAAAGCCGGTCTTGAAGTAGACCGTGCTAAAGTTGATGTTATAGCAAAGTTGCCTCCACCTTCAACTGTGAAGGGTGTGAGAAGTTTCTTGGGTCATGCGGGCTTCTACCGTCGATTTATCAAAGACTTTTCTCAAATCGCTCGCCCGATGACCCACTTCTTGGAAAAAGATACTCCATTTATCTTCTCCAAAGAGTGCCTTGAAGCCTTTAACTCACTTAAGGATAAGCAAACTAAGGCACCCGTCTTGGTTACCCCTAATTGGGAGCTGCCCTTTGAGTTGATGTGCGATGCTAGCGATTTTGCTATTGGAGCGGTTCTTGGACAAAGAGTGAACAAACACTTCCAACCAATCCATTACGCTAGCAAGACAATGACAGGGGCACAATTGCATTATACGACAACCGAAAAAGAGCTTTTAGCCGTTGTCTATGCTTTTGAAAAATTCCGCCCCTATCTTGTCCTTTCTACCACCATTGTGTACACCGATCATTCCGCGTTGAAGTACTTGTTGACAAAGCAAGATTCCAAACCAAGACTTCTTCGCTGGGTTTTGCTGCTCCAGGAATTTAAAATCGACATCCGCGATAAAAAAGGAGCAGAAAACCTAGCCGCGGACCATCTTAGCAGACTTCAGGATCCTTACCAAGGGGATCATCCGACCAAAGAAATCAATGATTCTTTTCCCTTGGAGACCTTAATGTCTATAAACTCGAAGCCGAATGAAACCCCGTGGTTTGCGGACTTTGCAAACTACTTGGCGGGTGGAATTCTCAAGGAAGGGTTGACGTTCCAGCAAAAGAAGAAGTTCTTTACCGACATCAAGACTTACTTTTGGGACGACCCTTACCTATTCAAACAATGTGCCGACCTGATTATCCGTCGATGTGTTGATGGACCGGCAGCGTCTGAAATCCTTGATGCTTGCCACAAAGGACCCACCGGTGGTCACTTTGGTCCCAACTACACCGCAAAGAAAGTGTTTGATTCGGGATTTTATTGGCCCTCCATATATCGTGATGCTCACAATATGGTTAAGCGATGTGATGTTTGCCAAAAGCAAGGCAAAATCACACATAAAGACGAGATGCCTCAGAATTTCATTCAAGAGTGTGAAATTTTTGATGTTTGGGGTATCGACTTTATGGGGCCATTCCCTTCATCTAAAGGAAACAAATACATCCTTGTAGCCGTTGACTACGTTTCCAAGTGGGTTGAAGCCAAAGCTTTGCCCACTAATGACGCAAGGGTGGTTTGTAACTTTTTGAAAGCTCTATTCGCTCGCTTCGGTGTGCCTCACGCCATTATTAGTGATCGTGGGACTCATTTCTGCAATGACCAATTTGCTCGAGTCATGGCTAAGTACGGTGTAAACCATCGTCTTTCCACAGCCTACCACCCACAAACTAATGGCCAGGCCGAAATATCCAACCGAGGATTGAAGCGAATTTTGGAAAGAACCGTGGGAGAGCATCGTGCCGCATGGGCTGATAAACTCGATGATGCTTTGTGGGCTTTCCGTACTGCTTACAAGACCCCGATCGGCTGTACGCCTTATCGTCTTGTGTACGGGAAAGCGTGCCACCTCCCCATTGAGTTGGAGCACAAGGCCTATTGGGCCTTGAAGTGGGCTAATTTTGATATTAACAAAGCCGGTGACCTACGCAAGATCCAACTCAATGAGCTGAATGAACTCCGTAATGAGGCTTATGAAAATTCTTTGATCTATAAGGAAAGAACTAAGCTCATTCACGACTCTAAGATCAAAAACCGAGAGTTCCATGTTGGAGACAAAGTCTTACTTTTTAACTCTCGGTTGAAAATCTTTTCGGGCAAGCTCAAATCTCGTTGGTCCGGCCCATTCACCATTGCCCAAATTTTTCCATATGGTACTATCGAGCTCGCTCAACCTAATGGACCAAATTTTAGAGTGAATGGCCAACGAGTGAAGTTGTACTTTGGTGAGGACACCTCTCAGGAGGTGATTCCATCCCTCACCACGTTCCCCATGAACTGAATTTGGGTCGAGTCAGGCTCGTGACTCGGTTATCAAAAACAAGCGCTCCTCGGGAGGCAGCCCGAGTATCTATCCCTTTAACCCCCTAAGTGTAGGGGAGGACCTATTTTGGTCATTTGTGTTTGTGTGGTGATGTGCTTACAGGGATTACTGCAATCTTGGAAATCTTTGAAGAACCGTGCTCCCGTGTTATCCGCAATCCGGTTCTATCTCTCAACTATCGTGATTCAATTTTTTTTCATTCTCACATTTGAAATTGATCACTTTAGTCGTCTCTTCCTTAACTTGAGTTAACCAACGTGCACAATGTCATAAGTATAGGGGAGACTTTTCCCACATGCTTAAACATTGAGGACAATGTTTATCTTAAGTGTAGGGGAGACTTCTATCGAAGTTTTAAGTGGACTTTTCCATGAAAATGCCTTCAATTAACCGGTAGATCACATTTTTCAACATTTTTCAAATTTTTAATTAACTTTGGCCATTTAGTCGTAATTTTTAAATTTTTATCGTTGCTTTCATATGTATATATCCCGCAATAAAGTCAAAAATATTAATAAATTGGTGTAGCTAGTTTAGATATCTTTGACATATTAGGCCCGTTGCGTTTATTTTGACTCAACCCGAATAGACTTATCCAAGTTTATTCTAGCTAGTATCCTTAACCATGTAGACCTTAATTGGTTTATTAGGCTAAGTGTCCACGAGTCTCATTACTTGAGATTTTAAATTGTGGAGGACGAGAAATGATAGAGTCAATTATAAGTCGGTATTCTTGCGCAAGCTCACTTGGTGTAATTATTTGCCTATTCTCCCATCACTTGCTAATAATTTATCTGCAATAAGTAAGGTCTTACGATTTGAAAAGTTACTTAGCTTCTAGCCCAAGATCGTTTAAAAGTTGCTCGGTAATGATAAGAGTTCATAGCCAAGGCATAACTTATGAAGCGGGGCGCGAAGATTGGCGAGTCCGAAAAGGCCCTAACAAGGCATGAGGATTCAATTTTATTGCTGAAGATCCAAAGTGATGTGAAAAGCATTATTCCTAAAGTCAATATGAAGGATCAAGACTCACGACGAAAAGCAATCAACTCCCGTAAAGATCATGGAGAAGTCTATCCGAAAAGACCCTAACAAGGTATGAGGATAAATAGATCCAAGTCCGAAAAGGAGGCGGATCGTTGTATCTCAAAATCCCAAATAGAGATTGAAGAAATAATCATGAAGTCGTGGTCAACAAAGTTGGAGTACCCCTCAAAAGTCTCCAAGTGAAGAAACTCTATTATGATGAAAAGACCATTATCTCAAGAACGTCTCTCGAAGATATGAAGTATGAAGTACATGCCAAATATCGGCCCGAGAAAGGTCTCAAATCGTGAACCAAGTTATGCCAAGATATGAACTTTTTGATATCCCGAGAAGCAGTTTTAAGAGATTTTGTCCTTCAGCTAACTATTGATCAAATCGTCCTACTTTGCTTTCAGCCTTAATAAACTATCGAAATAAGTCCAAAAATGCATCTTCATGATCATTCTAAGACAAAAATAAAATATAAGAGATACAATTAGGAATAAGGGAGCTTAAGCATTTAATTGAGCCATGTGTGTAAGTGTTTGAATTGCTAACTTATAATAACAATGATCTCGTTTTTAAGCTTAGTTTGGGGAACGTGAAACTTGAGGGTGATAAATCTTCGCAGCACCAAAGCCCTAATGTAAGTCATCGATTTCTCTACAAGTTATTTCCATGTAGCTATTTTCACGTGAAAATGGTTTTCTATCCCGTTGTTATCTTTGAAGTTTTATTTCTTTAATTTTTGTTTAAGTAGAATTTTAAATAAGGCCAAGGTTGATTAATTATGAGAAAAGTGTAAGCGTGCTTTATCACTAAGCATTGCATGAGGGCATGGCAATGGTTAAGTGTAGGGGATTTGATAGGTGTGTAAACACCCATCCTTTTACCACTTAATTCTGGCTAAAACAAGACCAAAACACGTAATTAATATCATTTGTTTGGAATTATGCGTGGTTTTTGTGTTTATTGTGATTTCAGAGCTAACCGGATGAATATTAAAGAAAACATGGGATTGCACGGGTTTTATCAAGGAAAAAGACTCAAGATAAAGTCTATTGTCCAAGAGATGCAAAAGATTTGAAGTCACTAGGCCTATTCGAAGATTTATCGAAGAAAAGGGCTAAAGACGGAAGATTTTCATAAGTCGAAGAAACTCAAGTCTATTTAACGAAGAAATTAAAAGACGAGTTGGATTTAATCGACAACAAATCCCGAATCAGAATCGAAAACGTCAACTTTTCTGAAAAGACGAGAAGACAAGAAGAAAGGGAGAAAGCCCACTCACCAACCAACCACTAGGAGTATAAATAGAAACTCCCTTCACACACTAGGGAGTTAGTTTTTCATTTTTTGTTTTTCCAGTTCCTTAGGTTCGTCCCTTCACCAACTCCATGAGGGAGTTTGGAGATTTTCATTTTTCTTTTCAATCTTGTAATCTTTAATCATTAACCTTGTTACTTTTTCATTAATCAATCCATTCCATCTTTCTATTCATCTTGTTCTTCATCATTTTTATTGCAAGTTTCTAAGTTTCTTATTTGATTCAAGTATGATTTCAAAAAGTTGTTGATTTAGTGTTTTTACTAGTGGGATTTGTTACTTATGATGTTTAAATGATTTGTGTTTAATTTGGTGAAACCTTTTTGAGTACTTAGTTTGATTTTGATTAAAAATCGTGTCCCCTATTTCCCTATGACTGCTACTGTTCTTCATTTCCAGGATTTTCCGCATAGACAATTTTGTGTTACTCTTATTCGGAATTTTTGATATTCCGAATAGGGGTGTTTCCATTTCTCTTACTCGGAACTTTTTGGATATTCCGAATAGAACTTTTTCCATCTCCTTTACTCGGAATATTTGATATATTCCGATTAGCTCATATTTTCCGCATAGGACCTTTCCTGTTTCCTTATTCAGAACTTTTATTTTTGCCTTATTCGGAATATTTCACATATTCCGAATAGGGGTGTTTTTGTTTTGTTATTCGGAACATTTTCCGAATAGCCTTTAAATTCCGAATGGCAATTTTTAATTTTCCTTATTCGGAACAATTTTCCGCTTAGCCCTGATTTTTCCGAATGACCTTAATTTTCCGCATGAGACAATTTATTCCGAATAGAAGTATTTTCCGAATAGACTGGATTTTCCGCATGGTGTAAACTTTCCGAATAGAGCAATATTATATTCCGAATGGTCATACTTTCCGCATAGGATCTTCTTCAGTAAGAGTTATTTTTCAGATTATTTTTCAGATTATTAATTGTTAATTGTTTTAAGTTTACTTCATTACCATTTTATTTACTTACCTGTTTAGTAGAATAGAAAACCAAATCCACTTTTTGTCACCAAGAACAAATCATTCCACTTTTAACTGAGATCAATTCGAGAGGATTCCGAGAATTCGAACTTTTTCACCTAGCAAAATGCGAGTATCAATCCCTCCTACCCAGAATAATTAATTAGAGGCAACCCCTCTAATTGCATGACGAGGTCTCCACTCCAAGTATTCATGCAAGGTGGAACCTCATGACCTATATGGGCTATTTGGCTATTTAATACAGATTTTCATAGAAACATAAGTCTTTTCAAACTATAAAACCAGTTTTATGAACATGTTCCAGGTTTTCCAGGACTTATACTTTTCCGATGCTATTAAGTTTTTATTATGTTTTAGCCACTCATACTATGTCATATATCCGTTCACTGAGCGTATTGCTCAGCCGTTACTTTTTCCCATGTCCCAAAACGGCAGGTACCCAAGAACAGGCTTGAGCATTTGGAGGACGTGCATAGGATGGATGCTGCCTTAGACTTCTTCTCCTTTTGCCTTCTTATACTTATGCTTATTTGGACACTTGTTTTGTCCTTCTCATTTTCTTATGCTTTATTTAGGTTTTGGGCTTATGTTTGGGAACTGATGTTTGATTCTGATTTTACCTATAGTCATGTATGTTTTAGTACATATTACCTTGCATGCTTTGATGACAGGCCATAATTACACGTAACGGTCCACTTATCAAAGTGGGGTGTTACAACACGGGTTGGATGTTCTTAGTGACCGAGACCCATTAACAAACTAACTAGACCAAACGTGTGATTCTATGCACGATTTTGTAGGTTTCTATGTTATGAAACAAGCATGAGTATATGATGAACTAATATGAATTCGTGTATGATTTTATGTAAAGTTGGTTGATTTGTATGAGTTTATGCCTTGTCGACTCTTTACAAGGACTAGGGTTGTGAACACACTACTAAGACCTATGTAATAAAACCAATACTTAATGATGGTGATTCAAGTAACATACTACTAAGGGTGTGCATGCTTGCTAATGAGTTTTTCAAGGAAAGCAAACTATGATAACTTAACGTAAGTAAACAAATGTGAAGTTATGGGATTTAGTGTGAGCCAACAAACAAGAATCAACAATACGTTACTTGGGGTTCCTTAGTGGTATGTGTATCGACAACAAAAAACAAGTCTCTTTAGCTACTAAATGAATATTGTGAGATTTCATGTGCATGGAACCAAGAGTAAACATAAGTAAACTGTTAGTGTGCATGGGTGTATGTGTTTAATAATGTGCTTCCAACGTATGTTGAACCTGTGTGTGTGCGTATGATCTAAACTGCATGAACCACCTGCGTGTCGTTTTGATTTTTTGTTGAACTTCTATAAAAATATGTATGTGTGAAATATGGAGAGGACCAAGATAGTCAAAATATATATACTTAAGTATGGGAAGCTAAAATGAGTACAAGGTGTGACCACCTTTCCCCTTTGTAGGGATACCTTGCGAAAACAGTAACAACATGCAACACTTCTTTTTTTTACTGTATGTACTGTGTGTGTAATAAGTTGTGTGTACTCTTTGAAAACAAGGTTTTATAATAACGAGAGGGTTTTGCCCGCGCGTTGCTGCGGGTTCTTTTACGTTTTGTTTGCGGGTTCTTTTACGTTTTGTTACTTTTCGTTTGTAACAAACCTGTTTTTTACATAGCTTTTGACGTGGGCTAGTACATACTTCGCATGTATATGATGTAAACTTATTGTTTTGAGCAACCATTCTTTGTCAAAAGTAACGTGTTTTCAGCCATCTTTTTCTTAAATAATAGTATGAAGTTTTGAACGCATTATAGTATTTCATCAGCTAATCAAAAAATGGGACCCCTAGCATTCAACCATGCACTTATGATCTTAACATACAAAGATGATACAAAACCACAAATCAAAGTCACATGACTAAGTCTAACATTGGCACAAATGGTATAATCAAATGAATACCAAAAAATTTGAAACAATATCCTTGTCTTTGGTGATACGTTGGTCATGTGTCTCGTATACAATATCGGGTATGGAACTGAGATTTCTTTTTCATGTTAGATTACTCACCTCAACCATCTTGATAAAACCTATAGAATGTCATGTTGATTCCGCGAATACCCTGGTCTTCACCATCCTCTTTATCAGAATGCACGCTCTTTCCAGCTACCAACCCCTGCATTAGATGGATTCTTGGCCCCAACATGGCCCTGCACACAGTCGGTAATGGTGGACATGGAGCATATCCAGCAGATGCAATAATTGTGTTCTGAATTAGGTGGTCCCAATATTTTTCTTGCTCAAGCACAATACAAAAACTGCTGGCAAAGTTTCATGCTTGAAACATGTGAATATAAAATAGTTTATCTTTAAGAAAATGTACTATCTAAATAAAGCCGCAGGATGGTTACGGATGTATTGCCTGAGTTTTGGGGAGAATCATCCAGCCTCCTCAGTAAAGAATGCTTCCGAAATTATGTAAGAAATCAACTCGGTCAATCAGCATACTTTTCGCCTAGAAATATAGAACCTTCGGGCGGAAAAATTATGTTAGAGGGCACAAAGTGAGCTGCAAGATCACAATCGATCATTTCAGGGGTGTGGATCAAACTTTAATAAACAACACATATTCACCAAAATAGTCCAATTGCACATTACATATAGAAGCAGTACCAACCATGACACGTGAGATGTCGTGCAACTTAGATTTTACAGAACCCACACGCACAATTGAAACTATTTCGACGATACCTATAAGATAAAAGCAAAACCAAACACCATTCTACCATCAGCCGGGTCAAGTTACCCCGCCAAGATACCGGCATTATTGGCTAAAACAATACATAATACCCCAGAAAAATATAAATGTATTCGTCATCATTGCGTTAACAAATAGACAACCACATATAACCACAATTTTTTACCTCTACACGAAATCAGTTTTGAATAGCTACGGATGACTAAGTGGATCAAATAACCTATCTCAGATATCTAATTTCAGAATTTCCGAAAGGAAAACTAACATAAAGTTTATAAACCACTAAAATCTATAAAACAAAACCCCAAATTATAAACCATTCAATCTTTACGATGTTGCATAAAGAATTTCATACCTTTGTTATTGAATCTGAATGATTCTAACTGAAATTAACACACAGCATGTAAAACTTCCTTTCGCTATCAGAATTTCCTTTCGCCTTTCAATTCAAAATCTCGCTTTTAAAACTTCCTTGGCCTGACCACACTTAAGAATGTTGGGAGTACGGAAAATGGTGAGTGTGAAAGATGTATTTATAGGTATTGTGGTGACGGTTGACAGTTGACGGTTATTGCATAGTGGTTATTCATGAAAATATACTACTGTTAAATCATTGTACCTGTTTACAAATGGTGGTTATTCATGAAAAAAGGCACCCCATGTTGGAAACCGTAAAAAGGCATGTGAGAGGGGCACTTTTTTTTTTTAATTTATCCCAATCTCATCATACCCTTGATCCATCAAATCTGAAAAAACAATATCACAACCACCATTACTCTTAATCAAACGCAAGTCAAATCCATCATCAAACCCAATAATCAATTGATTAAAAAATAAACTAAACCTCTAGTGGTCAATCATATTTATTACCTTTAAAATAACGGATGCCATCTATCATTGTTGTTGTATCACGAATCAATAAACCCAATTAAGCTACATATTATCAGATTATGATAAACGGAGGCCATCTATCATTGTTGTTGCTTCACGAATCAATAAACCGAATTAAGCTACAGATCATCAGATAATGATTTTTCGTTGTATGTTTAACAACTCGAAACAAAGAAAGATCTGAACCTGATTGTTTGATAGTTTGGGTTTTATGTAAGTGGGTTTTTTTTATGTAAAGTGGGTTTTTTTTTGTTTATGTAAAGTGGTGTTTGTTATGTAAACCGGTATGTAAATCGGGTATGTATTGTAAACCGTAAATCGGGTATGTATTGTAAACCGGGTTTATATAAAGTGGTGTGTTTCTTTATGTATTGCGGTTTTTTTTTTCTTTTTTTGTGTGAGGCGGTTTATTTTTATTTTTTTAATACGAAAATTTCCCATTCTTTATTATATTTATAATAGCATAAGCAAGTAGGACCCTTGATGTTGTAATACTACCTGCGTGGAACAGTGATTCAAAAGAAAGCAATGTGATGACTACTGTCTCTTTTCCTGTTTGGTATGGTTGCATATGTATGACCAAAACTAGTACTAGCCTCACTTTGCTATGTATGAAATGTGTTTGTATAATTGCCATGATATGTACCTCCATGTATGAGAAGCATGTAAATAAAAGCAAACATGACCCCTCCTTTGGTCTAGGCCTGCGAACAAACAGTGGGTACATCAACAAAATACTTTTGTCACCTTTGCCAAATATAGTATGTATGTATGTATAATGTGCAAAGATAGGGAAAACAAAAATGGACCACTTTTCTTTGATGTTACCTGCGAAGGCAGTAGACCCAAAAACCACCAAAGTATTTTTCCTAGTTATTAAATGAAAAGATAGATATATGTGCGCTTATGTATGTATGTATGTATGAAGGACATCCCAAAATGAAAGGGACCACTCTTTCTCCTTTAGGTACCCTGTGAACTAACAACAAGCCTAGTAGACTTTATTTTTCTCCTTGACTTATTAGATAAAAGGTTGTACGTTATGTGTGTGTATATGTTGCCATGTATGCTTGTATAGCTAAAAGAATAAGTTTAAAAGGCAATATAAAAGGAACAATGTTGGGTGATGCGTATGATATAGCGTAAGACAGAAAACAAAACCCAAAACCTTTGCCAATTATCAAATTTCAAGAGTAAATACGAGTTAATATAATGCCCGAACACCATACTTTGTGTCTATTTTTAACCGGCTTAATGACCATGCCCCGGGACTATAAAAATACCTTGGTAAACTTGTAACAGCCAAGTTTATAACATAGCTTTCCGTTTGTCTTAAAGTTGAGTAACGAACCCGCATTTAATTTTCAAAAATGCTTGTTCGACACATGAAATAATAGAACCCTAATTGATTATTTCTTTTTACGAGCGTACTACTTTGTCTAATTACTTTCCGCACCTAGGACCTTCATAAAAATGCGATAGTTATCAAATGTCGAAGACCTCGCGGCCTAGTTTTTATAACAAGGACCCGTTTATTTTTTGGACATTATTTAACGAGTTATCATGACCCAAACTTGACCCCGTGACTAAATTGGTTAAACATGAAAAATGTATAAAAACATTTTATAAATCAAGAGCAAGTATAAATTATCAACCAAGTGCGTTGTACGTTATTATTTGTTGTATTTAGCCTAAGTACGGATATTTTACTTAGGTTACGAGTAGATCCTTTGCGCATTGTTTTGAGTGCCTTGATATTCCATGCTATCTTTGTTGATCTTATTTACTACTTCATCGAGGTGAGTTTCATAGCCCCACTTTTAATTATTTTAACCATTTTGGGGTGAGAACATTGCTTGTTTTTAACGGATGAACATAAGTGCCTTAAACTCATACGTTTGCCTACATGATGTCTAAGTCCCGTTATTCCATGTTGCTTATTAGCCCACTATCATGAACCGTTAATTACTTAGTGTAAGCGCGAATGTTATGGATTGATCTATCGGGATTAACCTCCCTATCTAATTTGGTTGTGTGGCCAAATTTAGATACACTTACATTTGAGGGTTTACAAATGCTTCGGGATAGGCATTTGCTCGGGCTCTTATCATATCATGTCGGTTAGGTTAACGCTTCAGTGTCATGAGCTTAGACGTAGGTTACTAAAACGTATACTTTTGATTATAATTTTGTATTTGTTACAAGATTATATGTCGGTTGCCTTGAAAATCTTATGGTTCATCACACTATTTAAACTTAAACCTATGAATTCACCAACCTTTGTGTTAACAATTTAGCAATGTTTTTCTCAGGTATCAAGATGGAGGAGTGACGTGGTTATGCATGTGATATTTTTAATAAAAATGGTCGTGACTAGTGTATGGATATTTGGATCACTGTTAAAGTCTTTTGAAACAATGTTTTATTATGATCTTGTCTAATTCGCTTCCGAAACAAGTTTTATGCTTTTAATTAAATTAAAACGGCTTTTAAATAGTCATTCTTTGTATCTATGTCTTGTGATAGTCATGGACCGTCGCACCCCATTGTGTTGCATTACTTTGATAAATTAGGGGTGTGACAGATTGGTATCAGAGATGTAGTTATAGAGAACTAGGTTATTTTATAAAACGATTTTTATAAACGCGAGTCAAAAATTTAATTGTTTAAAAAATAATTCTAGACCATAACTAACTCTCAAAAATCTCCAAGAACCACTTCACTCCACGTCTTCGATACAAGTAAGTTGTGACTTGAGATAGTTTATGATTTTGCAATGCTATGTTTTGAATTTGATTGTTACGCGTTATTAGCATTAGGTATTCCCTTCCCATGTTTGAATGATACACATAGGTACATGTAATAAAACGATTTTTAAGTTGAAATAAAATGCCTAACATCCGTGTATGGATTGTTACGATACTCAAATGGTTTGTTCCATATTCATTTGAATAGTTTGTGCCATCTTTATTTGAATGGTTTGTGCCATCTTTATTTGAATGGTTTGTGCTATATTTACTTGAATGGTTTGTGCCATATATATATATATATATATATATATATATATATATATATATATATATATATATATATATATATATATATATATATATATATATATATATATATATATATATATATATATATATATATATATATATATATATATATATATTTCTGTTGAGATTAAAAGTACGCATACTTATGCTCAACATATTTTAGATAGTCTGCGGGACTATTATCGACTATTGACACGTTTGTGTGCTTCGTATCACTATACGCCGAATTAAAAATATCGTCATGATTCCTAGAACGAAAACTATATGAATATATTTATTTACCATGTGTTTGTAGTATGTTAATTTGTAGTAATACTTGAAATCAAGCGATGCTATTATAAAAGTCGAGAGGAGTAACTATTTATTGGGTTCGGTAAATCCTTACACCACTAAACATTTATAATAGATTCGGTTGAGGAAAAGTGACCTACATTAATTAACGTTTCGAAATTGAAGTTGAATGCGTAAGTTATCATATCAAGTTTATATTTTGAGTACGACCGAGAAA
The DNA here is from genome assembly GCA_025667525.1 of Glebionis coronaria. Taxonomy (NCBI): domain Eukaryota; kingdom Viridiplantae; phylum Streptophyta; class Magnoliopsida; order Asterales; family Asteraceae; genus Glebionis; species Glebionis coronaria. Next base: position 91,698,963 of record CM046874.1, on the reverse strand, counting down.
CGACGACGTCACTATTTAAGACGACATATGACGATAAAACACTTATTACTCTAGTAATGCTCCAAAGAATACTACATTTGAAGAACGAATAAATTTTCGCGATATATGAACTATCCATAAATACGCTGACGCGTAAGTCAAATGGTTACCGAAGAAAAATTTTATTAGAAATAAATTATGCAAAGACGAATGAAATTTTTTATTAGTCCTTTGATTGTGACTAAGTTGTCATAAAACTACTATAAATTACGAATTTATGGCGGGCTCCTAATTAAAAAGATTGAACCAATTTCTAAAAGGATTTATCGCATTGCGTGAAATTTGAGAACCCCGGATGCGAAACGTGGTCGTATATTGAGATCTTAAATACAAGGTATAAATATACATCAATGATTGCGAGCAAAATGCTAGACGAGAGCAAGATAAACGAAACACATAAGGTACAACGGAGCATATTCCAAAATCTGAAAAATTCTTGTGATAAAATTTAGAAATTGCTCGGATTGAACAATTTGAACGATTACGGATTAAAAACAAATGGAAAAATTCTTGTGATGAAATTTTTGTGATAAAATTTTAGTACTTGACTCGTTTAAATCAAATTAATAATTTTTCAAGGTGTAAAAATTGTCGAAAGTGTACGAACTAGCAATATTAAGCTAAGGAAAGACTTATGAATGAACAAGAACTAGTACGGGCTACGCAATAGCCGTAACCCGACTAAACCTCAAAAACATACTTACTCATCCGAGTTACAAGTAATAGATGTTTAGCAAGAAGAAATTGCACAAAAATAAACGTCGGAGTAAAGCTAATTTTATGAAAGAATTGATTGAGGATAATTATATGTATCCATCTGTGAATAATCACTACTAAGACAGATTGAAAATAATAAGTATGTGGAAGATCATGTTAGAGGGCTTTAACATACCACGATTCACTTATTAGTTTCCATTGCAAGGACTACTTGGACACTTAAGTAGATCTATGGGATGAATGTACGAGAACTTACTCTAAATAAAAGAAAATTTACAAGACATCATACAACTCATTTCTATTCTTAGAACTTTAGAAAAATACTTTGTTTCTACCTATCTGATAACCGTCGTTTTACATTTGGTGACAGGAGAAAAAAGAAAAATGCCTCTCATTCTGGAGCTTAATCACAATAAATTCGGATGATGAGCAAGATTCGCCTGTCATGATGCCAAATGTCACTACGGGACTTCCCTCTACCGTCCCAAACATTCCTACTACTACTATGCCAATCCCTACTCATATGCCTTCACCATTACCTGAAACTTACAGAAAAAGAAACCGTACACCTTCACCACCACCTAATGTTGCTCATTCCCCAGAAGACGAGCCTATTTCAGAAGCACTCGGATTCGATGCAGAACACCTGATAGGACGTCTGGAGGATGTAGAGGGTGATGCAGATCACCTTATCGAGAAAGATGAGGACAAGTAATTAGTGATAGCCGAGTTACGAGAGTCTCTTGAGGCTACTGAGTTCGAGATTGCAATCTTACAAATGAGGAACGATGATACCGAGGCTAGGCAAGCTGCGGATCATGCTCAAATTCAAGAGATCCTACGCCACCTAGGCCTTTAGGATTTTCTTGCTTTTCTAATAAAAGTATGATGTTTTGTAATAAATATCTTGACAAAAAAATGTATGACATTTTGTCAAGACTAAAAGAAGTCATTCATTAGTTGGATGATAATTTTGTACTCTTAGATCTAAAACTATATATGGAACGTAATTCAAGAATGAAATGTATGAATTTTTAGGATATGATCCCTTGATAATTGTATTACAATAATTGTGAGAAAAGCTCGGACAAATTTAAACGATAAATGAAAGAACTAACAAAATATACATCGTTTGTTCGTTAATGGTACACAGAAAAATTGAAATGACGGAACAAGGTTGCAAGGAGCTTAAAGAGGTCATCACTCGTCAATACCAAAATGCCTTTAGGGTCGTTGATGTGTTTGAAGCTAGCATCCGCACGGTTGACCGAACCATGGATCCTAGTGTCTACGAAAAAGCTAAGGAAACAAGTGCTACTCTGGTTAAACTTTTGGACCTCGAAAGACCCTTTCGAAAACTAAGGTAAATAATTCTGTTAGTGGAAGAAAAGGGCCTTATGAGAGGAGATGCTATATATTGAAGAACCACTCAAGGTTTAACACCATGAAGAAAAGTGTCGGAAGGTTTAACCCTCACCTATGACTAAACCAAAGAATCACTCGTGGAAAACGTCACGTGTCCACCAAGGAAAAACCTTACCACCCCCTACTTGTTGTGCAAGGACAAATTTCCCGGAGGATGTGCCCAAACCAACTCCGATCTTGAACAAGAAGTATCTCGGCAACCTTCCATATTGCCGCAAGTGTGACTACCACCACAAAGGTAGTTGCGCGAACCATTGCATGCTTTGTGATGAATTTGGGCACTTGGAGGGTGATTGTAGAGTGGTAAAGTCCCATGACAACAATATGAAGGAACGCTACATGGAGGAATGCCGTTTAAGACAAGAAATAATTGAAATCGCCCAAGAAGGAAGCTCAGGGGCAAAGAGCGTCCAATACCCCACTAACGTTTTACATCGATTGTCTTTCAAGAAAGATGCGCCGACTTTCTTCAAGTATCAACCCGAGGGTTTCTACCCTCGTCATGGATAGATTATGGAAATTTATGTATTATGAACTATTTTAATTTTATGCAAATCAAGTAACTCGACGCCCGTTTATGTTACAACCAACAAAACTTAATTATGTAAGCGTACTCTAAGTCTTCAATTTAATCGTGTTGTTTTATCTTTAAAGCCTCTTTTACTTAAGCTATGAGAGAATTTTATTTTTATGTGTTGGAGAAAAAAATTCATCCACCAAAAATTTTACTTAAGAAAGAGCTTCTTCTACAATATTTTCTTTACCTATCAAAGAGAAATAAATAAAGTAAATTTTCACTAAAAGATTTTTGAAAAATATTCTTTAGAAAATATCAATTTTTTTTACTATATGAAATCACCACCGAAACACTTATTAGTGGAAATAATAACAGTCGTGATAAAGTTAGTTAGAAGATTAATACATGTATTATTAATCAAATTCCGCAACTAATAGCGAAATTTTTTTTGTAAGAACTACCATGTAAAATTTTGGAACTTGGTTTCACGACCAACTCAATGTGGAGAACAAAAACTATTGATAAACTTGACGAGAACTAGTACGAATAATTATGGGAGTTATTTTGTTGATTGTGAAAAGTGAGCATTGGTAACAAATGAAATGCACTATGGACTAACTTATTGGTTATGGAAGTGAATAACAGTAACGAACGAAATGCACTATGGACTACCAATATATAAATACAACCTCAAAGAGTCAAATTATGATGAAAAGGAGGATGCAACCGTTGGTTTCGAGACGTACATAGCCTGATCAACTACGTATGATCGTGGTCAAACGTGAGTATGCTCATAGTAGTCATCTAAAAAATGAAATATATTAGTACTAGTAAAATATATTCAAGTTGCCCTATTCGTCAAAAAAAAATTTATTATGTGCTATGAACGTCGAACATTTTATACCGTCTTAAGTAAAAGCGTCGAGTACACAACACGAGTAAACCTAGTACAATTATTTTCTTCGCCGCTATTACATGCGAAAGCGTATATGACACGGAAATACTAAGAGCGCCACTTGTTTTTTTACGACAACTAAACTCAAATAGATTAGAGTTGGAAAAATCGAAAACAAATTTTAAATGATAAAGAGAAGAACAAAATGTCATGTGAGTAAGATCCAAATTTAACGAATATTGAGAAATCGGCGTAACTTAACCCACGTTAAGGAATAACTGGGTCAAGATAAGCATGCTTTTGTATATGATTGGAATGCCGAAACCACCCGAAAAAAGATCTATTTTACCTAACGATGTTTGAGCATCACACCATATTCATAGGCTTAAGAAATATTATATACTTTCTTCATTGAAGGAATCCGAACGAACTATGATTAAATATATCATAAATTGTGCACCCGTTTTCCTCTCCATAAAAAAGGAGATAACGAGAAAGAACGCAAACTAAATTGATTAATTAACAAAATTATCTGATATTGAATGTCACATAATAGGAAGGAACGTCTAGACCACCATGTGTTAGGACGCTCAGTTTTCCTAGATTTTTGGGAAACCGATTCAAGAAACCTTGATGCATACGCTACTTATCACTACCAAGTAGACGGTTAATGTGAACGGGATTAATTAAACTATGTGGAACGATTTTTAAATGTGCGATATATAGTCATCTAGGCGAAAAATGACAATACGCGATACTCTAAAGTGGAAGTAATACGCGGGACGACGCGAAAGTTAATAATGAGAAAACTCACCAAACAGAACCGACGTCGTCGAGAAAAATTTGACATACAAGAAAAGACTTAGGGAACGCTATAGAACCATGTACAAGCCGGAAGAAATTTTTGTTCGTATTAATCTTAACAAGATTATAGTAAGATTAATCTTAGCAACAAACTAAAGAAAAACGAACGCATTGAACATCATGAAAGGAAGATAAAAATTTAGTTGACCTCTTGTTTTTACAACAACATCGACGTGCTAGTTTTGAGGACAAAACTCAATTTAATGGATTACGAATGTCACACACGTGATGTGGGTTCGCTATAATAGGATCCGGTGGTCTTGGTGGGTGGTGGAAGGTGGTGGAAGCCATGGATGAAGTAGAGAGAGAGAGGTTGTGTGTGAAAGAAAGAAAAGTTGAATAAACTCAAAATGAAACACAAGCAACACCCCTCCTTGGAAGCCTTGGAGGGGTATATATAGTCACACACCACACTTAACTATACATTGTTTCCTAGTCTAGTATAAGCGTGTGTGACTATGATAACTAATGGGAATTCTTAAATGTCGTCACATAAAGTGAATTTCCAACAATCTTCCCCCATGGGACGACGTGTAGAATTCCTTACAATATTTTTCCTAAAAAGTACATAATCATTAAGAACAAAAGCTTTCATGAAGCGTCCAATGCTGATGATGTCTTCTGAGGCCTTTGACTTCAAGTCTTCACTTCAAAACGACTCATCTTTAAAGTAACTTGTAGTAGAAATATTGTAACGATACGAGCTAAGTAATCCATATACTTCTGGTTAAGGAGAAGCTTCTGGATTAACTTCCCCCTAATTCATGCCACCTAAACTTGATGTAGAAGCTTTTAAATAGCTTCCCCCTAAACCGACAATCCTCGTAAGCAACTTCAAAGCTTTCAATAAAGCTTAGAATGATTAAGCGCACAACGGAATTTAAAAAGCAAACCCAATCATATAACAGATAATGTTTCTATGAGGGATTGAAAGTAAGGGGCACACCAAGTAGATCAACAACGTCTCTTCTCACGCTTGAATAATTCTTCTGAATTTTTCTTCCCCCTGAGAGTTCAAGTTATGCATACTAGAAAGAATCAAGACATTTCTTCCCCCACATAGTTGAAGAAAATAAACCAATCCCAAGTATGAAGCTCAAATACTGAAGTACACACTTTATCCCATTCATGAAGTTGACATCGTAACACCAGAGTCAATTAAGTCCCGAAAATGCACATATCTTCTTCCAGAGATGCACAGAGTCAATTAAGTCTCGGAAGTGCATATCTCTCCATATAGGATAATTATGATGAATAATTGCAACAACAAAACAATTAAACATCGAATCAGTAGTGTACCGTTTAGAGATTGATAACGCCACGAGTTAAAACACTGATTTTCTCTGCGGTTATGACAAATTTCTTCCCGGAATGTCTTTAAATCAAAATAAGGTATGAATTTCATCATGTGTACTCGTTGTGCGTTTAATGTGTCTTCTTCTTCCCCCTTGATGGTTTCGAAATTCAGAACTAGAAATAAATCGTACGCACATATACCTGAAATCTCGTGAGAATAATAAATAAGATGAATTATATATTTTGTGAGAATCAGCTGCTGATCAAAATTCTCTACTCATAAACTCACCATGGCCATCTTTACCAACCCACTTGTAAGCAATTTGAAGTGACCACTGATAGAATGAACCAGATACATCAAACATGAAACTGAATAAAAATCCTTCGATCTTGTGACTTAAGCTTGCACAATTGTTGAATGAGGAACGGTGGAGAAATCTCTAAGTACCCAATACATCACTGAAGAAGTATATAAGCACAACACCTCTTGAAATTATCCATGTCGACTAAGCGCGTGACACTGAGTACAACAATGTAACCCCTTTAAGTGATAGTTACCCGAGTCATCAACCATCCACCCCAAACCCGGAAACTAGATAAATAAGTCTTCATTCTAAGACTAAGCACGAGCAAGTTATCTTCAAAGATAAAATAAATACACGCCTTCGAAAAATGCGTCTTCAACTTCACATAATTAATACCCGATCAAACAAATCTGTAGCCACTAAAAATATACCTAATTTTCTTTTTGGTCTCGTCAAAATAAATCGTAGTCACTTAGTCTCGTCACTTTGTCACGTTCTCACTTTGTCTTGACCCGATGTCACATTTAAATCCCGACAATATAACCCATGGCTAAAAAATTTACTAGTAAAATTAAGGTAACAAAATTTCTAGTAAGATTACACCAGCTCATATCCGGTCTATCATCACATGTACTCGTGGCCCATCAAAGCCAAAAACTTCATGGCCCAATGTCCAAACAATACGTCTTGGCCCAGGATGCAATACCCAATCTAGAAAATCTCACAATTGGGATATAAGTAATTCACTAAACCCTAATCAGACTCACATAATCTTAACCTCACACATAGTTTCTTCCGCCCCATTATCTCTCCCATATGAATATACAGTCAACACACTTCATCTAATCCTTCAACCAACCTCAAAACCTCCGTCCCCCAATCACTAATCTAAAAATTAGATCAGCCACCATCTAAACTATAATCCATATCATATTCATCCCAATCTGTTACACCAAAAAATCGATCAAATCTAATCTCAACCAGACAATACATCTAGCCATACGAGAACAACAATACTCCAATCCCATTAATTGTTTATGCTCATAAAAGAAGACCAAATACCAAGCAAATGATGCTCGACGGTTCTTATTCGTGAAGAACTCAGTAAATATAAGGCTTCAAGATCAACAGATTGATCTCGGGTAGGTCCGGATTTTTATCTTCGTGTACATTTGTTTGTTGTAAATAACGAAAGAAACAAATAGATTATAACATTTTTGTTAGAAATCTTGTTTCATTTTGAATATCAAATTGGGTTGATCCCAACACAGATCCATGATGATGTATAAGTTCGTGTAAAGATCTAAAAGATCTCGACATGCATGTTGTTACACGAAAAAATTATAAATCTGAGATCATTTTGATAAACTGATTTGAGTCTAGATACGATGGGGATATAGGAGACGATGGGATTTAGGTTAGATTTGGTGTTGAGGAGATAAAAGTTTGATGATATGGTAAAGTTGTGGTTCTGGTCAAGTCGTTTAGGTCTTGTTAAACTGGTCAAAGTGTTTTCTGAAAACAAATAGTGAGTCATCGTAATGTTCTATTTTAAAACCCGTCGCAACAAAAAATGAGTCCATCGCAATGTTTTCAAAATATTGTATCGTAATATTTCCATTATCTGTCCATCGGAATGTTTCAAAAAATTTCAGCAGCATGTTACCTTAATATACCATTGCGATAGGTCAAACCACCCATCGCAATGAGACCTACCGGAATGAGTCCCATCGCAATGGGTACAGTCGAACCCATCGGAATGTGTCAAAATCCATCGCAATCAATGCGATCGAAAGTGGCCATCGGAATGATAGCATCGGAAAGCATGCATCGGAATGCATCTATCGGAATGCATCCATCGGAATGCATCCATCGGAATGCATCTATCTGAAAACTTATCCATAGTACCTTTTTCCTGATTTTCAGGATCTAGCTTTTTCTTCATCTTCAAAAAATGAGGAAACAAGAAACCCAGAAAAAATTGGACCCAATAGCAGATCTCGAAAATAGATAAAACCAGAAGGATTAGACATCAGAAGTGGACTTATGACCAGATCTAATATGGCTGCAAACTTTTGACCAGAAAACTGTAACCAGACGTGAACCCAGATATGTAACCAGATGTAACAAAAACTGTGACATAAAGACGTGACAAAAAATATGTCAGATTGAGACCAAAAATATTTAGACCACGACACAATATGTATTTGTGACAAAAAAGTGTTAAACAAATTTGAGAAAAAAATGTTAACAGATTTTAGAAAACAAAACTTAGACCACCAAAATCAATGACAAAAAAAAACACAACGATCCAAGGATTGAACCGAGGATCTGATGCCAGTTGTGGGTTTGCTATAATAGGATCCGGTGGTCTTGGTGGGTGGTGGAAGGTGGTGGAAGCCATGGATGAAGTAGAGAGAGAGGTTGTGTGTGAAAGAAAGAAAAGTTGAATAAACTCAAAATGAAGCACAAGCAACACCCCTCCTTGGAAGCCTTGGAGGGGTATATATAGTCACACACCACACTTAACTATACACTGTTTCCTAGTCTAGTATAAGCGTGTGTGACTATGATAACTAATGGGAAGTCTTAAATGTCGTCACATAAAGTGAAGTTCCAACACGTGAATTTGGAACCTATTTAATTTATGTGAAACGCGATAGTTCGGGTTAGACTTGTGTGTCTATTGATGTTCCCGATTAATTACGCGTAATTGTGTACGAATTTAAATTTTTTATGAATGAAAATCATGAATGTTTACGTGAGTGACTATTATTCGTTACGTTACTTGCTAGGAATTTTTGTTCTAAGAAACGACTTTATGTTTTATCAACGTAATATCACTTAAGATATTCGCAACACAAAGCAAATATTTGTTTTACTCCGTCTATATTAACGACACGTTTAAAATTTTCACATTTACCAAATTCACTAAACTATTACTTGAAAACCCCCTCAAACACAATATTACACCTAAATCTCTAAACCTTACTTTACACTTACACAAATTAAATTACAAACATTTACAAAGAAAAACACAAAAGGAAATGTGTGACTACTCTTTTACTCTTTTACACACTCATGAAACTCAAATCGGTCCCCCATTTACTTATAAGCCCACGTTTTATATATTTATGTCTTTCCCTTAAACACATTTGCACACATGGAGTACTATGAGTACTTTACTCAAACATTTATTAAATAGTACTTTGGTCCCCCTTCTTCCTCTCCTAAACCGTAAGATATATAAAACCTCCCATGGTTTTTCCTTAAAACTTAATCTTACACCAAACTATTCTCATACTAGTCAAAATAAGTACAAGGTCTTTCCCTTTTCATTCTGCCCTAGACACAAGGACGAAGGATTCATCTTCCCCAAGTTTATGCAATTACCTATACTTAGTTTACTTGGCAAAAGTCTAGTTACAAACTAACTAAACCCTAACTAAACAAAATCTAGTCCTAAAGCTCACTCAAGTCCTATAAATACCCACGCCCTCCTCACTTGAAACACAGAAACTCAATAACTAAAAAACCAAGAAAAAAACATTAAACCCCTGGGGGATTAGCTCATGGCAGAAAGTAAACAACAAGTTTTGGGTTGATTTTAAACAATCAAGATTGTTGATACTTGTCCACTAGCCTTGTTCACCATCTTCATAAACTAGCTTAGGACCCATTGTAAGTCACCATAACTTTGGTCATCTCGCGTTGGTTGATAATCATACATGCTAAAGCTCTTGCAAACTAAAAACTTACATTGACCTAGTCACGGGTTAGGGTTTTGATGGGTGTTTACATAATGCACTAAGTCATATCTTAAAACCAAACATGTCATAGAAAGAACACGGGTTGGGTGTTCTTAGTGACCGAGACCCATTAACAAACTAACTAGACCACACGTGTGATCCTATGCACGATTTTGTAGGGTTCTATGTTATGAAACAAGCATGAGTATATGATGAACTAATATGAATTCGTGTATGATTTTATGTGAACTTGGTTGATTTGTATGAGTTTATGCCTTGTCGACACTTTACAAGGACTAGGGTTGTGAACACACTACTAAGACCTGTGTAATAAACCAATACTTAATGGTGGTGATTCAAGTAACATACTACTAAGGGTGTGCATGCTTGCTAATGATTTTTTCAAAGAAAGCAAACTATGATAACTTAACGTAAGTAAACAAATGTGAAGTTATGGGATTTAGTGTGAGCCAAGAAACAAGAATCAACAATGGGTTACTTGGGGTTCCTTAGTGGTCTGTGTATCGACAACAAGAAAACAAGTCTCTTTAGCTACTAAATGAATATAGTGAGATTTCATGTGCATGGAACCAAGAAGTAAACACAAGTAAACTGTTAGTGTGCATGGGTGTATGTGTTTAATGATGTGCTTCCAACGTATGTTGAACCTATGTGTGTGCGTATGATCTAAACTGCATGAACCACCTGCGTGTCGTTTTGATTTCTTGTTGAATGTCTATAAAAACATATATGTGTGAGATATGGAGAGGACCAAGATAATTGAAATATATATACTTATGTATGGGAAGCTAAAATGAGTACAAGGTGTGACCACCTTTCCCCTTTGTGGGGATACCTTGCGGAAACAGTAACAACATGCAACACTTTTTTTTTTTTTACTGTATGTACTGTGTGTAATAAGTTTTGTGTACTCTTTGAAAACAAGTCTTTATAATAATAGCATAAGAAAGTAGGACCCTTGATGTTGTAATACTACCTGCGTGGAACAGTGATTCAAAAGAAATCAATGTGATGACTTCTGTCTCTTTTCCTGTTTGGTATGGTTGCATATGTATGAACAAAACTAGTACTGGCCTCACTTTGCTATGTATGAAATATGTTTGTATAATTGCCAAAATATGTACCTTCATTTATGAGAAGCATGTAAATAAAAGCAAACATGACCCCTCCTTTGGTCTAGGCCTGCGAACAAACAGTGGGTACATCAACAAAATACTTTTGTCACCTTTGCCAAATATAGCATGTATGTATGCATAATGTGCAAAGATAGGGAAAAAATGGACCACTTTTCTTTGATGTTACCTACGAACGCAGTAGACCCAAAAACCACCAAAGTATTTTTCCTAGTTATTAAATGAAAAGATAGATATATGTGTGCTTATGTATGTATGTATGTATGAAGGAAATCCCAAAATGAAAGGGACCACTCTTTCTCCTTTAGGTACCCTGTGAACTAACAGCAAGCCTAGTAGACTTTATTTTTCTCCTTGAATTACTAGATAAAAGGTTGTACGTTATGTGTGTGTATATGTTGCCATGTATGCTTGTATAGCTAAAAGAATAAGTGTAAAAGCAATATAAAAGGAACAATGTTGGGTGATGCGTGTGATATAGCGTAAGACAGAAAACAAAACCCAAAACCTTTGCCAATTATTAAATTTCAAGAGTAAATACAAGTTAATATAATGCCCGAACACCATACTTTGTGTCTATTTTTAACCGGCTTAATGACCATGCCCCGGGAATATAAAAATACCTTGGTAAACTTGGAACGGCCAAGTTTATAACATAGCTTTCCGTTTGTCTTAAAGTTGAGTAACGAACCTACATTTAATTTTCAAAAATGCTTGTTCGACACATGAAATAATAGAATCCTAATTGTTTATTTCTTTTTGCGAGTGTACTACTTTGTCTAATTACTTTCCGCACCTAGAACCTTAATAAAAATGCGATAGTTATCAAATGTCGAAGACATCGCGGCCTAGTTTTTATAACAAGGACCCGTTTATTTTTCGGACTATTATTTAACGAGTTATCATGACCCAAACTTGACCCCGTGACTAAATTGGATGAACGTGAAAAATGTAAAAAAACATTTTATAAATCAAGAGCAAGTATAAATTATCAACCAAGTGCATTGTACGTTATTATTTGTTGTATTTAGCCTATGTACGGATATTTTACTTAGGTTACGAGTTGATCGTTTCCGCATCGTTTTGTGTGCCTTGATATTCCGTGCTCTCTTTGTTGATCTTATTTACTACTTCATCGAGGTGAGTTTCAAAGCCCCACTTTCAATTTTTTTTAACCATTTTGGGGTGAGAACATTGCTTGTTTTTAACGGATGAACATAAGTGCCTTAAACTCATACGTTTGCCTACATGATGTCTAAGTCCCGTTATCCCATGTTGCTTTTTAGCCCACTATCATGAACCGTTAACTACTTAGTGTAAGCGCTAATGTTCTGGATAGATCTATCAGGATTAACCTCCCTATCTAATTTGGTTGTGTGGCCAAAGTTAGATACACTTACATTTGAGGGTTTACAAATGCTTCAGGATAGGGATTTGCTCGGGCTCTTATTATATCTTGTCGGTTAGGTTATAGCTTTGGTGTCATGAGCTTAGACGTAGGTTATTAAAACGTATACTTTTGATTATAATTTTGTATTTGTTACAAGATTATATGTCGGTTGCCTTGAAAATCTTATGGTTCATCACACTATATAAACTTAAACCTATGAACTCACCAACCTTTGTGTTGACACTTTAGCAATGTTTTTCTCAGGTATCAAGACGGAGGAGTGACGTGGTTATGCATGGGTGATTTTTAATAAAGATGATCGTGACTAGTGTACGGATATTTGGATCACAGTTAAAGTCTTTTGAAACAATGTTTTGTTATGATCTTGTGTAATTCGCTTCCGAAACAAGTTTTATGCTTTTAATTAAATTAAAACAACTTTTAAATAGTCGTTCTTTGTATCTGTGTCTTATGATAGTAATGACTGGGCTTTTGACACCCCGTATAAAAATTAATTAAGTTCGTTGTGTTGGTCTAATCGAATTGATCTAGGTTCTCTATGTGACTCTATTGTTCTTTGGTGAAACAAAAATGTGTCGTTGTAGTATTAAAAATAAAAGTGCAAAACTTTAAAGTAAAAGGCAGGTAATTTAAATCTAAGTCTAATTAAAGTAAGTGCAAGTATGTAAAACGCGACTAAAATTAAAGGGCACTTAAAGTAAATGACGCAAATTTAAATCTATCTAAGGCTATCTTAAAACGCAACTAAAACTTAAACTAAGGCAAGGCTAAAATAAACCTAAGGCAAATTTAAAGTGCAACTAAGTAAAAGGCGGGAAAAATAAGGCTTGAAAATTAAAAATTAAAAGCAGATATTAAAAAGAACCTGAAAGAAACCTTGGTTCGGAAGTTCTTGAGTTCCGAATGAACTGGCTTGACTCGGAACTTTTTGAGTTCCGAATGAACACTCTTGAGTCGGAACTCCTTGACCCGGAACTCTTCCGAATGAACCTATCTTGATCCGGAACTTCTTGACCCGGAACTTTGGTTCGGAAGATCTTGAGTTCCGAGTGAAGCCTCCTTGATTCGGAAGTTTGGGTTCGTTCGGAAGTTTCTTGATTCGGAAGACTTCCGAATGAACTACTTGGTTCGGAACTTTTTGAAGTTCCGAATAAGTTGCTTGACTCGGAAGTTTTGGTGTTGATCCGGAACTTTTTCCTTCGGAAGTATTGATCCGGAACTTTTCCGGATGAAGCTTGACTCGGAACTTTTAAAGTTCCGAATGAAAGCCTTTCTCCTCCTCTTGGCTCGGAACTTTCCTGGGAATAAAGTAACAGAAACAAACACCCCCGAAGAACAAGGGATCACAGTAACACGAATCTAACCACAAATTTAACCAAAATCAAACACAAGATTTAACTAAACTAATAACAAAACAACAATTAATCATAAACAAACAGTTTAAATCAACAAAACTAACGAATATAACCACAATAATCAAAAACCCACTTGATCAAAATAAGAACATGAACATGAACACAAACATAAACATAAAAATTAAAGATCAAGAAAGGTAGATAGGAGATTAACAAGATAAAGTAAAGATTGCCAAGAATTAAATGAAAACTTACTTGAAATTAAAGGAATTTAAGGTGCAAGACAAGGTAATTAAATTTGACAAGTATTTAAATGACATGAATTAAAGGTGCAAGGTAAATAAATGGTGGAAGACTAATTGTCACAATTAGCCAACAAAGAAAATAATTAACTAGCCTAAACTATATATAGGGGAGGATTAGGAAGCTTCCTCCCCTCCTTCCTTTTCTCTTAATTGCAAGATTAAGTCCTTCCTTCTTTAATCTTCTTTTAATTGCACCATTAGTCCTTAAGCCTTTATTCTTCATTAATCTTGGACTTTAAATGGTTTTGTCTCGGGATTTCTTTGAACTCGTCTTGTAATTCTTCAATAAATTAGACTTGAGTTCTTCGGCTTTAAGTAAACTTCCGTCTTTTGACTTTTTCTTCGATAAATCTCCAGAATTGGTCTTGGACTTCCGTTCTTTTTGCACTCTTGACTTCGCGACTTCGTTTTCATCTTTTTCTTCAATAAAAGCCCGTGAATGCCCGTGTTTTCTCCACTTTTCACCTTTTCGTCCTAAATCACAACAAAAACACAAACCGCGCATAATTCCGACATAAAAGACATAAAATACACGTTTTGGCTCGGTTATTATTGTAATTAAGTGGTAAAGAGGATGGGTGTTTACACACCTATCAAATCTCCTACACTTGACCATTGCAATGTCCTCATGCAATGCATTAGTTACAAAGCAAGTTTACCTTTTTCATCATAATTAATCCACGTTGGCCTTTATTAAAGAGACAGAAAATTAAAGACATACAAAATAAAGAAATCAAAAGCATACCTTGGGTTTTGGAAATGTTATGAATAATCATCATCCTCAAGTTTTCACTTTCTCCAAACCAAGCTTAAAAACGAGATCATTGTTATTATAAGTTAGTAAACTAACACGAACTCATGTGGGCCAATTACTCACTTAGACTCCCTTATTCCTATGGGTATCTCTTATATTTTATTGTTGTCTTGCATGATCACGAGGATGCATTGTTGACTTATTTCGATAGTTATTTAGTCTGAAAATAAAGTGAACGATTTAATCAATAGTTAGCTAAAGGACAAAATCTTTTAAAACTACTTCTCGGGACCTCATAAAGTTCATATCTTGGCATAACTCGCTTCGCGATTTGAGACCTTTCTCGGACCGATATTTGGCAGCGACTTCATACTTTAAACCTTGAGAGACGTTCATGAAATTATGGTCTTCTCTTCATAATGGAATTTCTTCACTTGAAGTTTTGAGATATTCATACTTGGACCACGACTTCTTCATTTTTCTCCAATCTTTATTTTGGACTTTGATATACAACGATCCGCCTCCTTTTATGACTTGGATCTATTTATCCTCATACCTTGTTAGGGTCTTTTCGGATACACTTCTCCATGACTTTTGGGAGTTTTTGCTTTTCGTCGTGTGTCTCGATCCTTCATATTGATTTTTGATAAATGATTCTTCACATCACTTTGGATCTTTAGCAAAAAAATATAGCCCTCATGCCTTGTTAGGGCCTTTTCGGACTTGCCAATCTTCGCATCCCGCTTCAATAAGTTATGCCTTGGCTATGAACTCTAATCCATACCGAGCAACTTTTAAACGATCTTGGGCTAGAAGCTAAGTAACTTTTCAAATCGTACAACCTTATTTATTGCAGATAAATTTATTAGCAAGCGATGAGAGAATAGGCTTATAATTAACTCACATAAATTCTCGAAAGAATACCAAACTTATAATTGGCGCTATCATCTCTCGTTCTCCACAGTTTAAAATCTCAAGGAATGAGACTCGTGGATGCTTAGCCTATTAAATCAAAGTTTTGGGTTTTCGAGTCGCCTATAGGATCTTGCAAATTCTTAGACTCTTTCAAGTTTAGAAATCGCGTTTTAAAGTTCCCTTGATAAACGACTCTCTAGGATCAATTATAGGAACTTGCGAAAGTTCTTGTTCTTAACCCGTGAGAGTTAAGACTTTCGCGTTTTATAGCTCCCTATATAAAAGCCTAGCAAAACTTGATTTAAACACGTTAAGGATACTAGCTAGAGTAACTTAGATAAGTAACTCGGGTTGAGTCAAAAGATTCACAACGTTTGAAAATTAAAACAACTTTATTAAAGATTTATTCTAGTAAAGAAAGAAAATAACTATATAAAGGGAAAAACTAATAGGCCAAAATAAATCAAAAATTTTGAAAAATGTCGAAAAATTGATTTTCCGGTTAAAATGAGGACAAATACAAGGAAAAGGCCACTTAACTTCGATAGAAGTCTCCCCTACACTTAAGATAAACATTGTCCTCAATGTTTAAGCATGTGGGAGTAAAATCCCCTACACTTAGGACATTGCGCACTTTGTTTAAATCTTGCTAAGGAAAAGACAACTAAAGAGATTCCTATTTTAATATTGAGAAAATATAAAATAGTGAATCGAAAAGAGTTTAGGATAGAACCGGGAAGAAGTGGAACCGGAATCACGGGTCGTCAAGAATCATCAAGAGTGGATCATTGAGCGCTCGAATCCCTGATTAAGAGAGTAGAGGAGAGGAAATAGCAAACCAACGGGTCTCCCCTACACTTATGGTAAAGAAAGCGAAAAGATAGATGCATGGGTTGCCTCCCAAGAAGCGCTTGATTTTTGTTAACCAGGTCGTGAGCCTGACTCGACCTTGATAACCATAGGAAGAAGCATGAAACATATCCACCAGGATTAAAGACATATTTTTCGTCCATCAATAAGCACAAGCTTAAGGCGAACAAGGCAAGCCACAGAAGAAGTGGCAAGGTTCCCTTAAGCAAAGATGGAGCACGGTGGAAGCAAGGGTGAAGTGGTGCAAGCAGATTTCCATAAGTTCCAAAGATATTTCCTTTTATTGCATCAGGTGGATACTGAGATGGCTGCAGAATGTCAATACCAGGGTCGAACACCTTTTCCTTTAGGGGAAAATAGCACTCAGGCTCAGCAGAGTGTGAAGAAGATCCGCGAAGAAGCACAACCTCGTCCTCAGAAGGGGGACAAAGAGGTGTTAACTCATACGTGCTACGGATTTCGGCGTCGACCGGTTTCTTCTCCTTAGAAAGAATGTGCTTCAAATCCAAAGTAGGATCAAGATGATAATCTTCAAAGTCATAAGGAGGAGCATCACTCTCATGAGGGAAGTAAGTGTTGAGAAATTCAGAGAAGTCTTCCTCAAATGAGTAATCGTCCAAAGTAGGATCGAGTGATGACGGAGGATCTTCATCATGTGAAGAATCGCTCGAAAGAGTATCAGCCTCATCAAAATCATTGAAAGTGGGCATCTCGGGATACTCAGAAGTACAATCATCAAAATCATCCGAATCTGAGCTAGAATCATCATCATCATAAGCATCAAAGACCGGTGGAGAATCATAAATGGGAGAAGCTTCCAAAGTAGGGAGAGAATCATCCACATCATCTTCAAAAAGTGGATTATCAATGGAAGAGTCGAATAGAGGATTGTTGTAGACAACAAAGTCATCATGCACATTAATCATATTCACTGATTCTCGGCCTCCAAAGGATTTGCCTGTAAGCTTCCCCATTTTGAAAACTTGTGAATCATCCCCGACTCGTAAGATTAACTCACCTTCGGCCACATCCACTAAAGCTCATCCGGTTCTCAAAAATGGCCGACCAAGTATTAAAGGAATACGAGGGTCCATTTCATAATCAACTACGACAAAATCGACCGGGAAAGTAAATGTGCCAACTTTAATAAACACGTCTTCGGCTATACCAACGGGGTAAGCGAGAGTGCTATTTGCAAGTTCAAGAGTCATCTTTGTTGGAGTGAGGTCGGGCAATGATAGTGTTTTCCAAACACTCAGTGGCATCAAATTAATACTGGCCCCGAGATCAGCAAGGGCAGTAAATTCTTCAGGTTTGTTGAAAACGCAAGGCAACACAAAACGACCGGGATCTCCAAGCTTTTCCAGAAGTTCTTTAAGAATAACTGCAGAGCAATTTTCATTTAAGCGTGTGTTGGCAAGTTCAATCAACTTCTCCTTCTTGCTAAGCAATTCCTTGAATGCTTTAACAAATTTCGGCATGTGGACAAGTGCTTCAACAAGGCTAATGTTGATGTTCATTTGAGATAGCATCTTCACATATTTCGATACTTGACAGTCATTCTTGGTTAGCAAGTTAGGCTTGTCCAAGCGAGAAGGATATGGGATGTTGGGTTTATAGGTGCAAGGTGAAGGTGTAGTCGGTTAAGGTTGAGATGTTGAAGGGTCCTTCCGAGATACATCGTCATGATGAGGTGGAGACGGTAATGGTGCACTAATACTAGGTGTAGGAGGAGTAGGATAAATGGGGGTGGAGGAGGTGTAGATGATGGGGGCGGGATTGGTGGATCGACAATAATAATTCCACTACGAGTAGTAATAGCACTCACATTTGCTCGTGGATTGGTGACGGTGTTTGAAGGTAGAGAACTCGAAGAAGAAGGTTGAGCGGCGGGCAAGAAACTAGCTAACAGATTCTTTAATTCATTCGTTTGAGTGCTGAAGGAGGATTGAATATTATCGCGAACCTCGGATCTTATCTCATTTCCTTGCTTCATGATATCTCCTTTCAAATTGATAATTTGGCTCTGTAGATTCTTGATTTCCTCATCTTGAGTTCTCATTATGGCTTCAACATCGGGGTTAATGGGTGGGGTTTGTTGGGAGGGTGGGTGATAAGGATTAGAAGCTCTTGGTGGGATTTGGTTGCTTCTATTGTAGTTGTTGGCGGGGTTTTGGGTTTGAGGAGAAAAACTGGGTGAAAGGTAGTTGTTGGATCGGTAACTCAGCAAATTTCTATCCCCTTGAGGTCGAGCTTGGTAATTTTCCGGTGAATAATTACCATAAGCTGCATACACATTTTCCAGATTTCCATGTGTAGAAGGACAATCGGTGTATGAGTAAGGACCGCCACATGTTTCACAAGGATTAGCAACCGCTTTAACTTGTTGTTGTTGTTGGTTTGAAGCGAGAAGCGTGATACTTTTGCTCATTTCAGTCATCATGCGGGTGAGTTCGGTCATATCATGGTTTGCTGAGGTGGAAGAAACATTGACTCTCGGGTTGTTCCTTGAAGAAGCAGAGGAATCCCAGTTTTTGTGGTGAGTAGTCATGTTCTCAATAAGCTCTCTACACTCCTCGGGTCTCCTTTTCATGAATGTGCCACCGGCGGCTGCATTAATCGTATCACGATCTCGAAAAGTCAAACCGTTGTAGAAAGTATCAATTAAGGTCACAGGTAGCATGTTGTGGTTTGGACATCTATCGATCAAGACATTATATCGCTCCCAAGCATCAAAAAGAGATTCATCAGGGTCTTGCATGAAACCGCTGATTTGATTGCGAAGGCTCGTGACCATGGATGGTGGAAAGTAGCTCGACAAAAAGCGTTGAGTCATGTCATCCCAAGTGTGAATAGAATTCTTCGGGAGACGATCAAACCATTTCTCGGCATGATGCGATAAAGTATGTGGAAAGAGTTGTAGGCGAAGGACATCCATTGTGGCACCAGGCAACTTCATGCTTTGGGTGATTGTAATGAACTTGTCGAGGTGTTTGTTGGCATCATCATCAGGCAATCCATGGAATGGGTTAGTTTGCACTTGCTGAATCATGTGGTGCTTCAACGAAAACTCAGGAGCGTTGATTTGCATCGGCGCAATCGGTCCTCCTCGTCCAAACATGGTAGGTTGACAAAGTTCCTCCATTGTTCGAAGATCGGGCTATGGAAGAACATTGTTGTTATTGTTGAGGTGCGGTGGAATGTTGTTGTTGACACCTGACATACTTAAATCTTCTTGAGTCTCGGGCTCTTGATAATTAGAAGATCTAGTACGCATACACCTGAAAATGCAAAAGAAAAAGAAACCAAACACAAAGACAATATATATACACAATAAAGATAAAATCTTTTTGGATTTTTGAAATTTTTTATTTTTATGTATTTTTATCAAATTTTAATTTTTATGATTTTTAAAAAAAAATTTAAGCAAGAAAATAACGCTCACAAGTGAACGGATCCCAAAATGCAACACGTCTTTCACAGAAAACCGTTAATCTTTACGAAAAGAGCCGGCAGCGGCGCCATTTTAATGACTGGGCTTTTGACACCCCGTATAAAAATTAATTAAGTTCGTTGTGTTGGTCTAATCGAATTGATCTAGGTTCTCTATGTGACTCTACTGTTCTTTGGTAAAACAAAAATGTGTCGTTGTAGTATTAAAAATAAAAGTGCAAAACTTTAAAGTAAAAGGCAGGTAATTTAAATCTAAGTCTAATTAAAGTAAGTGCAAGTATTTAAAACGCGACTAAAAATAAAGGGCACTTAAAGTAAATGACGCAAATTTAAATCTATCTAAGGCAATCTTAAAACGCAACTAAAACTTAAACTAAGGCAAGGCTAAAATAAAGCTAAGGCAAATTTAAAGTGCAACTAAGTAAAAGGCGGGAAAATAAGGCTTGAAGATTAAAAATTAAAAGCATATATTAAAAAGAACCTAAAAGAAACCTTGGTTCGGAAGTTCTTGAGTTCCGAATGAACTGGCTTGACTCGGAACTTTTTGAGTTCCGAATGAACACTCTTGAGTCGGAACTCCTTGACCCGGAACTCTTCCGAATGAACCTATCTTGATCCGGAACTTCTTGACCCGGAACTTTGGTTCGGAAGATCTTGAGTTCCGAGTGAAGCCTCCTTGATTCGGAAGTTTGGGTTCGTTCGGAAGTTTCTTGATTCAGAAGACTTCCGAATGAACTACTTGGTTCGGAACTTTTTGAAGTTACGAATAAGTTGCTTGACTCGGAAGTTTTGGTGTTGATCCGGAACTTTTTCCTTCGGAAGTATTGATCCGGAACTTTTCCGGATGAAGCTTGACTCGGAACTTTTAAAGTTCCGAATGAAAGCCTTTCTCCTCCTCTTGGCTCGGAACTTTCCTGGGAATACAGTAACAGAAACAAACAACCCCGAAGAACAAGGGATCACAGTAACATGAATCTAACCACAAATTTAACCAAAATCAAACACAAGATTTAACTAAACTAATAACAAAACAACAATTAATCATAAACAAACAGTTTAAATCAACAAAACTAACGAATTTAACCACAATAATCAAAAACCCACTTGATCAAAATAAGAACATGAACATGAACACAAACATAAACATAAAAATTAAAGATCAAGAAAGATAGATAGGAGATTAACAAGATAAAGTAAAGATTGACAAGAAATAAATGAAAACTTACTTGAAATTAAAGGAATTTAAGGTGCAAGACAAGGTAATTAAATTTGACAAGTATTTAAATGACATGAATTAAAGGTGCAAGGTAAATAAATGGTGGAAGACTAATTGTCACACTTAGCCAACAAAGAAAATAATTAACTAGCCTAAACTATATATAGGGGAGGATTAGGAAGCTTCCTCCCCTCCTTCCTTTTCTCTTAATTGCAAGATTAAGTCCTTCCTTCTTTAATCTTCTTTTAATTGCACCATTAGTCCTTAAGCCTTTATTCTTCATTAATCTTGGACTTTAAATGGTTTTGTCTCGGGATTTCTTTGAACTCGTCTTGTAATTCTTCAATAAATTAGACTTGAGTTCTTCGGCTTTAAGTAAACTTCCGTCTTTTGACTTTTTCTTCGATAAATCTCCAGAATTGGTCTTGGACTTCCGTTCTTTTTGCACTCTTGACTTCTCGACTTCGTCTTTCATCTTTTTCTTCAATAAAAGCCCGTGAATGCCCGTGTTTTCTCCACTTTTCACCTTTTCGTCCTAAATCATAACAAAAACACAAACCGCGCATAATTCCGACATAAAAGACATAAAATACACGTTTTGGCTCGGTTATTATTGTAATTAAGTGGTAAAGAGGATGGGTGTTTACACACCTATCAATAGTCATGACCGTCTCACCCCATTGTGTAGCATTACTCTGATAAATTGGGGGTGTGACAACTTCCCCCATCTAGCCGTTGGGATTTGTCTTCTATAAATAGTGGAAAAAATCTGCATTTTCATTAACACTTTTTGGACATCTCTTTCAGCCTTCTTTCTCCTATCTAATCCTTGTCATTTGTAAATGATCTCTTAATGTGTTAAGTATGTTTACTTATGATTATCATCTTGATCTCCTTTTTTACCTTGTCCAAAGAGAAGATCACTCACACACTTGTGATGTGATTAAAGATGAAGCCTTGATGAAGATCATCCTCTCCTAAAGATCTAATCATGTTCATCATTTGATTATTTGTGTCTTGTGTAGATCCAATGTATTTGTGAATACTTGGACTAGTTGTGTTCATCCAAGATATGTGTGAATACTTGGATTAGAGTTGTGTAAATCCTTTGCATATGTGTGTGCTTGGATTTGTGTTGTGTAGATCCAAGCTCCATGTGTGTACTTGGATATGTTTAGTTGAGTTGTAATAAGTTGTGTCAGTTCTCACTAAACTATAAAGTGATGTGGTTGTGTCTTGTGAGTTCTCACTAAACTATAAAGTGATGTATAGTTGTGTTGTGTGAAGTTCTCACTTAGCTTTAAAGTGAAGAGTCGTGAAGATTGGTTCTAGCTTTGGATTAGAACTCGACATCTAGCCTTGTGTCGGAAAATGCTGAATTCGGCAACGTTGTGACGATTGGTTCTAGCTTTGGATTAGAACTCGACATCTACCCTTGTGTCGTAAAATGGTGAAGTGGGCGACGTTGTGTAGATTGGTCCTAACTAAGATTAGGTCTCGACATTTAGCTTAGTGTCAAAAAAATAATGTAAGCGACGTTGTAAGGTTTTCTCCGCCAAGAAGAGAGCTTGTGGATATAGTGGAAATCTCGAGTAAGGTGTACTCGAGTAGTGGAGTAGGAACGAGGATAGAGCCTCGTTGCCGAACCAATATAAATCTTGGTGTCTTCCTACTAGGTTGTTTCTTTCCTTACTCATTACTTACATTCATCATCATTGCACTTACTACTTATTGCTAATGCATTAGAATTGAACCTAATCATTATGCAACTAGCTTTCAAGAAAAATATAGTTTTGGCACTCACCTAATTGAAAGGAATTTTAATTAGGAGATGAACCGATGAGAAACTATTCAACCCCCCCCCCCCCCCCCCCCCTTCTAGTTTCTACAATTGGTATAAGAGCGATGATGACACAAGATCTTTGAAGTATATTGTACTTTAAAACTTGGATCGATCCATTGTCTCCTCAAATTAGAAGGATAAGTTGTACTAAAGTTTTTCTTTGGTCAAACTATTTTTTATTGAAAATAAGCCTTTTAATTGGTAATATTGCATCTCATTTAGATTAGTACTATTAATGTATTTTAGATTTACTCTTGAAATGTATCTACAAGTTTTCATCTTGTTATGTGTAGGTACTCATGAAGATAAATCATTCAATTGATTGTGGATTGAGTTACTTAAACTTGTAGAAGACTCATCTTCTTTGATTTCCAACATCATTGAATGATGATATCAAGATGGATAGGAGTGATACTAGTCCTTGAAGACTTAGTAGTCACTATTAGTCATAGTTGGGCTTTGCATTGGTTCCTTTTAAGCTTGGAATGTAATTTGTGGCCAAGGTACGTTTTCGTTCTTCCACACGCCCTATTGATCATTCTTTTGATCATTAATTGACAATGTGTTTATTCTTGGCATCCTTGCCTTGACATTTGTTTGTGGTTTGTGATTCTTCCCCTTTTCCCTCTCAAACCTTCATTTCTTAGATACTTGACTCACTATGGAGATGTGGAGTGAGTTAGTAGAAGCTTAAAGTATCGAGCATGATTTCTATGGTTTGCACCCTTACGGTTAGTAGGCCCAATATCATGTGTAACTTGTGCAATTAAGCTCATCTCTAGGATGATTGATGAATCCCTTGAGATACCAAACTACTTCATTAAGTTGTAGATGTATTTTACACATTTGGAATTGAAATATTCCAAGGATAGTGTAAATTCCTAGCAATAATTATCCGATCATGTGGGAGAGAAAGTGAATCTATACTTTGTTCACATTTTGAAATAGAATAAGACTACTCTTGAAAATGATCTTATTCTATGTATCAAAGTTGCTTGGAATAGTTCATTACCAAAGCCGTTTAGACTTTCGCCGGAAAGGCACGTCTTAAACCACTATATATGACACAAGCTCTTTGTTTCCTCGATTTGAAGAATGTCATTTATCCCTTGGGCATTGTACTTGGTCTTGATTCACTTCCCTTGACTTCTCTCCACTTTGCTTTTTCTCTACGAGTAATCGTTCGTCCGTTTCGGTTCTTTTCGATCTCGATTCAACTCGTAATCCTTCATTAAGGCATTATTACTTAGTGTTATAGTGATCCATTGATATCCTAAAAGGTTTAAGATATATTTTTAAGTACTTTACAAATTTTGGTTTTGATGAGACTGCAATTATACATAGTCTCATCGTCCAAATCGGGCTTAAAATGCTTAAAATATCATCAAAATACCCAAATATATGCTTGTGTTTGTTCATTGTGTATTTTAGGTACAGATATTGAGAAAATGACAAAAGATCACAAGAATCATGCAAAAACGAACACGAGAAACGAAGCCGCACGATGAACCAAGCCCTAATGAATAATTTTCCAGAGAAAACCCTTGAAGTTTTGAATAATTATGAAGGTTGGTCCTCCAAGTTTGAAGAATTGACACTTTATACCCTTGTATCTTCATAATTACAAGTTTGGTCCCTAAAGTTTGTCAAAATTACAAAAAGGACCCTTAACTTTGAAGAATTGGCAAATTTAGTCCCTCAACAAAACTAAATTGTCAATAATGGTCCTCCAAGAAGTCAACAAACAAGTCAAGGCCTTGAAGTATGAAGACATGTCAAAAACAGCCCTTGAAGATTGCCAAAATTACACTTGTAGTCCTTAAAACAAGTTCCAAAACTTTGTGTGCCAAAACTGCCAAAGTCCAAAAGTTGATATGTGTTATATGGGCGTTGATAGGCATTTAATACAACTTGAACGAAGTTTGAAAAGAGAGGGGCCAATGTTGCCAGACAGCCATACTTATCCCCTCCACTCCCTGCTTGACACCTCACCCACTCACACCCACCAACCAATCAGAATCAACCCTTCCTCCACGTCACAAATCCACTCACCCTTTATTTAATTAACTTAAAACCCGTTTGAATTTTGGTGGCAAACACATATTTTAAATACTTAATCCCTCTTTTCAGATTAAACACTCCCTAATCCACCCTTAAACCCTAAATATTTCCAGGATGAACACTTATCAAATCAAAGGGTTTTTTGTTTATTTGCTCCAGATCCATGATTAACCATCACTTAAACCTAAAACCACCCTTAAACTCCCATCACCATCACCACATATGCTTGTGCAACCCTCCCCTGCCCCACTATTCACTCCCAAACAAAAGATGACAGCAAGATCAACAACTCACATCATTTTCGTGCTCCCAAAGGCAAAATGGACGACCAAGATCCTCTTTTTCACTGCTGGCATCCCACAAACTGCCAAAGATCTTCACATGGCTTATTTTTGACTGAAAATTCAAAATCGTCCAAGGGCAAGTTGGGAAGATCAAGTCATTAGGGTTTTAGCTTCTTATCAGTTCTAGAATCATTTGTAAGCCTCTATATAAAGGCCTTGTAGGACATAGTAGAAAGTTGTTCTTGTTTTCCTGTTTTCACAACCTTGTAAATCTTTTTGTTCTAATGAGAAACTAAGTTAAGAGTTGGTGATGAAAACAAGTTCCATATCACATTTCAGTTGCTTTAAGTTCATTGTTTGAGTTTGGTTTAATTTTCAGCAAAAGTTTTCAAGTTTTCAAAGTTTCTGTTTCTTTTTCAAGTTTTCTCTCAAATCTTAAATTTCATTCAAAACCTGATAAAATGGTGATTAAGTGTGTTGGTGTGATGGTATTTGAGCTTGTGTATGTCCAAGACACCATGGCTTGTTCTGGTGTAGTGGGTACCCAAGTTTAAATAGCCATTGGTTTGGTCATTACCTTTTCTTAGTTTATCATAATCTTACCTATAAGCTAAGGTTTCCTTCTAGCTTAATCTATAAGCTAGGGGCAAGCTCTTAAGCTTTTACACAAGCTTTGTTCCCTTTTCTCTTAGCAGATTCAAAGAGGAACCAATCTTATTCATTTTTGTTAAGCAAAACTCCATCAGCATCTCAACAAAGTTCTACATAGGCCCCAGCCTATAGGGAGGTGGTTTTTCAACCACTAAGGGTCCTGGATGTAGGACCCTTAAGGTAGCACCCTCATTCCATTTTCATTTTCAGTTTTATGTCTTTATTTGGTGTTTTAAGTGAATCTGCATAATTAATTGTTAAGTGTTTGTTTAAGTGCTCAAATTTGCTCAAAATAGGGTTGTATGCATGCTAGAAGTAATTTGATTCAGTTTGGTTAAGTTTTAAGTTATTTTGCTTTGTTAAATTTGGTTTCTGAATTTTTAAGGGGTGTTTGGATTAGGATATAAGTTTGGTTTAAGGTTTGACATTTAGCTTAAAACTTGTTTAGATATATCTCTTAGGTTGTTATTAGGTGTTTAGTGTGCTTAAGTTTCAGTTTGTTCAAGTTTAGAACACATTGCATGCTAAAAAATTTGAAAACATTGCCTTAAAACAGTCATTTCATCTTTCTGCTTGTTTTGATGAAATTTGTGCATTCAAATGTGATAATCTGTTAGATACTGGGTTGTTTAGGGATTGTGTGTTGTTTGCATACTGTTTGGTAAGCTTGTGTGCAAGGTTTTAGCTACTGAAATTCATTTGAGTGCCAAGTGTATCAGCAAAATACACTCAGACACATATATGCAATATCAGTAACTTGTATGCTTATTTTTGTGTGATTTTTGGCTAAGAGTGTGCTTGTGTTTGTGCTATACTGACTCCCCACAACCCAATTGGTGTGGGGGTGCCATTTGTCCATAAAAAATATCATCAGAATCCAAGTTCAAGTCCTCTTGAACCTTCTTTTCACTTGTGAAGATTTCATTTGTGTGTTCATCAGAAACATACTTGAATCTGGGCACGTTTTGATTTCAAATTGGCTTAATCCTAGTTGTTATTTGATTTGGTTTGTGTTTTTGAGATCAATAGAGTAACTGGTTTGTGTTTTAAAAAGTAAAAAAAAAAAAATTGCAAAAACTCACCTGGCCTGGGCTCGAACACGCGACCTTGCTTTCCAAGGACTAACGTGTTAACCAGTGATCCGGATGGTTCTTTACGTTTAGGTTTCATTTCATTTATTATTTAAGTGCTGTTTGTTTGGTGGCTTATTTAATTATCAGCTTATAAATAAGCATTTTCTAGCTTATTTCTTCTAGGTTTTCATTGTTTAGCATTTTTCCTAGGATTGTATAAGGGTTTTTGACTTTTCTGAGCAAAAAGTATATTTTTCTCATTATTAATTAATTTATTAGGATTATTTTAAGTTTTTATTTTAAAAAGTCATTAAAAAATAGTAAAAGGTATATGAAAAATCTGAAAAAATAGTTTTTAGGTTTTTAATCATATTTTTGAGGTTTACAGCTAATTAGGTTTTCAATTTAGCTTATTTTTAATTTTATAGGATTTTAGGGTTTTTAAGCAACTTTAAAATTTAATATAAAATTATTAAATAGGTTTCTGAAAATTTGGATTGCATTTTTGTTTTAGTTACATTATTTAGGATTTTTGGTAATTTTTTAGAATTTATTTATAAACCTTTTATTTTTTTGAATATTTTAATATTATTTTATTATTAAAAATTGAAGTTTTATTTTTTTTAGTTTTTACATTTTTCCTAGGTTAAGGACACTTAATTAGGAGTTTTTTCACTTTCCAAATATTTTCTACACTTTTCAATTAATTTCTAGAATTAATTTAAGATTTAATAGATTTTAATAGTTTTTAAGTGTTTAAAAATAGTTTAATTTGGTTTTAAAATTTTTAAAAATAGTTTTTAGCTTAATTAGGATATTTTTGAGGTTTACAAACCATTAGATCTTGTTTAAGGCTTTTTAATAATTAAAAGTGATTTTTAGGGCTTTAATTAGCATTAAAAAGTCATTATCTAATTAATTAAAAGGTTTTAGCAAGTTTGGATTTTTTGTAAACTCTTAGAATATTATTGGGGATTTTTAGTAATTTTTAGGAATTTCTAGGTTAAAATTTTAATTTTTGCACTATTTACGATTTTACGTGTTCGCCTTTTTCGTCGTAGTTTAATTCGTCTTTGTAACCGTCTTTCTCTTCTAATCTCATTTCTTTCTCAATCATATAATCACAAATCAATATCAATTCAATACACAACGCACTTGCCTCCTTGGGAAACGAACTTGGACTTCATTTGGGTCATTAGTGCTCGGTTTTCCTAAACCGACACTTAATACTACCACTATTTGTCATCCTTTTCCTAAAGGGTGGTAAAAACACTACATCAATTTTTGGCGCCGCTGCCGGGGAGGCGTGTTGTGTTTTGGTTGAACCATTGTTGTTTTTATATATAGCCATAAAAGTAATTGTATTAGTAGCACTCTACTAATACGTAGTATCGGTTTTTCGTTTTTTGTGAATACTATTACTATAATGTATACGTAGAACAATAAATTTACAAATACTCCAAATACGTGAGAAATCACAACCTTGACTTGGGAGGTCATTACCCAATCATTGTATTCGAATCTCAAACCAAAGAAAAAGGCAAAAATAGATAAATACTTTCGTGAAGCTCGATTTTGAGAAATACAAACTATAAGGTGGGTATAAGGCGGTTGTATTTCACGACCTAAAGGAAAAAGGCTCTTAAGTGCTTCGCGCCGCCTCGTTTCCTCCGCTTGCTTGTGCGTATTTTGATTTTGAAAGCTAATCGAGGGTTTTGCCGCCCAAAGTATTACTAAGTATCATATATATTTTCTTGGTTTCATTTGATTAAACCCTCTTGAACGATTTAGTGTTCCACCATCGTTCTAAAGTCATCGAAGGCGTTCACTTCACGTGATCGTTTTCATTCCTTGAAGCTTCTTTAATCAAGATATTTGATTAAGGAGGAGATTTGTAGATTTGTGTCTACCTAATACATTACAAAAATCCAAAAAAAAAAAGTTAAAAACAATCAAAAACCACAAAAAAAATTGAAAAAATAAAAACACCAAAAAGAATCTTCTTTGCTCGCCTTCTCGTTGTACATGACGTTTATGCAAACTCGCTCTAAAGCAAGACGTGCTCGTAAACGAAGAAACAAGTCAATCACTCCTACTAGTGAGGAGTCTCCTATTGACGAACCCATTATAGTGAAAGAAGCACCCATGGCTAATCGAACTATGATGGAGTTGCTTCAAGCACCCACTGAGGGTTATGGAGAAGCGATTGTGATTCCCGCTATCCTTGCGGAGAATTTTGAGGTTAAGACGGGTTTATTGTCCATGATTCAAAACAACAAGTTTCGAGGTGACGAAAAGGACAACCCTCATAACCACATTCGCCAATTTAATCGTCTCACCGCCACTTGCAAGTTTAAGGACGTCTCAAACGACTCGATTAAGATGATGCTTTTTCCGTATTCCTTAGCGGGGCCCGCAAAAATTTGGTTAGAGAAAGAGCCACCCAATTCTATATTGACGTGGAAGGATCTCGTTTCAAAATTCGTGAACCAATTTTTTCCACCCTCTAAGACTACGCACTTGAAAAATGAGATTTCAAAGTTTTCACAAGAGTATAATGAGAGTTTTTCAACGGCTTGGAATAGGTTTAAGGAAATGTTGCACGAATGTCCTCATCATGGTTTTTCCGACTTGCATCAAATTGACACGTTTTACAATGGCTTGAACGATCATGAGCGTGATTATCTTAATGCCGCCGCGGGTGGTAATTTTTTGTGTAAGACGGTCGAGGAAGCATTGTTAATCATTGAGAATAGGTCTAAGGTGTATAGTCCTCGTAGCACGTCGAGTGTTCGTAAGACTTCGTCTTCATCTTCGCCTTCATTGTCACACACCGTTGATGCTTGCCAAATCGAGGCTAATTTGGAGAACAAAATTTTTGATAAGTTGAAAGGATTGTTAATTGAGTTTAAAGTTGGTGAACAACCCGCTCCCGCTACGATTAAAGCGGTTGAGTTTTCTTGTATGTATTGTGGTGGAGCTCACGATTATTCCGAGTGCATTACCAACGGTGGTAACACTTCGAGTGCCTTCGCGGCCGCGGGAACTTATAACCAAAACGGTCAAGTTCCTCGCACTAATCAATTGACTCCACCGGGTTTTCCACCAAATCAAAATGCTAACAATTATCGAAACAATCAAGTTGGTTACCAAAGCAATCAAAGGAACAATTTTAAGGGTAATAACAACTATGGAAATCAAGGAACTAGTAGCCAATTGCAAAATCAAAATCAAAACCGTAATTTTCAAAACACAAGTCAAGGTCTTCAAAATGTTTACACTAAAGAACTTCCAATGGACTTTTTGAATTACGCCACGGAAAATGATAAGATTTTGGAAAACATTCAAGAGCAATTGGCTAGTCAATTGAGGGACAAGGCTAAAAACACTAAGGAGTTAGCTAATTTTGTGAAGGAAAATCTTAACATGAGAAATGAGTTGAAAAATGATTTTGCTAATCAAATTAGAGGTCAAAACAATAAGATTGAACAAAGTCATGCTAGGGTTGAACAAAGAATTGACCAAAAAGCCGCTAGTCAAGATTTGAAGTTTAATAGTCAAGATGCTAAGCTTAATGCCATTTTAGAAGCCGTCATGGGGAACAAAGCCTCTACTTCGAGTGGTCTACCTAGTAACACCATTTCAAACCCGAAGGGAGAGATGAAAGTGATTACCACACGAAGTGGTAAGACACTTAAAGAACCGACTCCTCAACCAATTACTCCAACGGTGGAGGAAATTGAGGAAGAACCCGAGGTGGTGGTCGAAAAGGAGCATATTTCAATCCCACAAAGTACCGCTCATGCCATACCTACGGTCGGCCCTTTACCAACATTGGAACCCGAGATTCCAAAGGCTATGCCCATGCCCCAACCCACACCACCCTTGCCTTACCCATCGAGACTTAGGAAGGAGAAACGACAAGAGCGCGACAACTACCAATTTGAGCTTTTTATGAAAATGTTTCGTGAGTTGCACCTTAATGTGAGTTTCGCCGATGCTTTGGTCATGATGCCTCGATTTGCCGCTAACTTTAAGAGTATGTTGAACAACAAGGAGAAATTGCACCAAATGTCTAGTTGTTCGTCGGTTTATCTTAATCGCATACCTCAGAAAGTCGGTGATCCCGGTAAATTTTTGATCCCTTGTGCAATTCAAGATATGGAAGAATGCTATGCCTTGGCCGATCTTGGTGCTAGCATTAACTTGATGCCACTTGCAATCTTCAAGTCGCTCAATCTTCCTAATCTTACTCCTTCACGAATGTCTATTGAGTTGGCCGACCATTCCACGATTCTTGCATGTGGTTTGGCGGAAGACGTTTTTGTGAGAGTGGGGAAGTTCTACTATCCCGTAGACTTTATCGTTGTTGATATCCCCACGGATCCTCAAGTTCCTCTTATTTTAGGTCGTTCGTTTTTAGATACGTCTATGGCTTTAATTGATGTGCATGCTAGAAAGATCACCTTACGATTCAACGACGAGGAACTTGTTATAAACGCAACTCAAAATTCTCAACTTTCTCATGTTTATTCCGTTGCTACCATAAACCTCGTTGACATGATCGACGTGGTTTGCGAGGAATTTTCACAAGAAGTTTTAGGGTTTGGTGATGAAGAAACTAGTGGCAATCCCACTATGTTAGATCCAATTCTTGATAATTCGACACCAACCTTCTCTCCTTTCGAAGGTGGTGGTTTTACGTTGGAAGAATTCGATGTTCCACGTACTTGTGACGAAGACCTCGACAACGATCAGGACTTCTCGATAATCAAGGATTTTCTCAACGATTTCCCATTTCCTCCACCCGAGGAGGTTATGAGTATCGAGCCTAAATCTTCACTTGAGGAACCACCTATCCTCGAGTTGAAAGATTTACCTCCTCACCTCGAATATGTCTATTTGGAGGAGGACGACAAGTTGCCGGTTATTATTGCGAAGGATCTTTCGAATGATGAAAAAACCGCACTTGTCGATGTTCTAAAGGATCACAAAGGGGCGATTGCGTGGAAGTTATCCGACATTAAGGGAATCGATCCCAAATTTTGTACCCACAAAATCTTAATGGAGGAGGATTTCAAGCCAACAATCCAAAGTCAAAGAAGGGTGAACCCAAAAATTCACGACGTCATCAAAAAGGAGGTCCTTAAACTCCTTGACGCGGGAATGATTTACCCTATTTCCGATAGCCCTTGGGTGAGTCCTATTCATTGTGTCCCTAAAAAGGGAGGGATGACCGTTGTGCCAAACGATGCCAACGAGTTGATTCCCACTAGACTCGTGACCGGATGGAGAGTGTGCATTGACTATCGTAAGTTGAATGAAGCCACTCGAAAAGACCATTTTCCCTTGCCCTTCATGGACCAAATGTTGGAGCGTCTTGCGGGAAACGATTTCTATTGCTTTTTAGATGGTTTTTCCGGTTACTTCCAAATTCCCATCGATCCTCGTGATCAAGAAAAAACTACGTTTACGTGTCCATATGGAACGTTTGCCTATCGTAGAATGCCATTCGGACTTTGTAATGCACCGGGAACTTTTCAACGATGCATGATGGCTATTTTTCATGATATGATCGAGAAGACGATGGAAGTCTTCATAGATGACTTTTCCGTGTTTGGTGATTCTTTCACTTCGTGTTTGTCGAACCTAGAGAGAATGTTAAAACGTTGTGAGGAAACCAACCTTGTGCTCAATTGGGAAAAGTGTCATTTCATGGTTAAGAGTGGAATCGTCTTAGGGCACAAGGTCTCGAAAGCGGGGATTGAGGTAGATCAAGCTAAGGTAGACGTCATCGCCAAATTACCTCATCCCAAAACCGTCAAGGGAGTTAGGAGTTTCCTAGGCCACGCGGGCTTTTATCGTCGATTCATCAAGGATTTTTCAAAGATTTCTCGACCCATTACACATCTTCTTGAAAAAGAGGCACGTTTTGTCTTTGACGAAGATTGTGTACGAGCCTTTGAGATCCTTAAGAGGAAACTTACCGAAGCTCCCATTCTTGTTGCTCCCAATTGGAACCTCCCCTTTGAGCTTATGTGTGATGCTAGTGATTACGCTATTGGGGCCGTTTTGGGGCAACGTCATGATAAGCACTTCTTGCCTATTCACTATGCTAGCAAGACGATGACCGAGGCTCAACTTAAATACACTACAACGGAAAAGGAGTTCCTTGCCGTGGTGTATGCATTTGAGAAGTTCCGACCTTATCTCGTCTTGACGAAATGCATAGTGTATACGGACCATTCAGCTATTAAGTATCTCATGGCAAAGCAAGATGCTAAGCCGAGATTACTTCGTTGGATTCTCCTCCTTCAAGAATTTGATCACAAAATCGTTGACAAAAAAAGAGCCGAGAATCTAGCGGCCGATCATCTCTCTCATTTGGAAGATCCTCACCAAAGTGTTTACGAGCCCAAGGAAATCACCGAAACATTTCCGCTCGAGACACTTGGTGTAGTGAATTCTAAGCTTGATTCTTCAACCCCATGGTTTGCGGATTTTGCAAATTACCATGCGGGTAACTTCATCATTAAGGGTATGACAACTCAAGAAAAACGAAAATTCTTTCGTGATGTCAAGTTCTACTTTTGGAACGACCCTTACTTGTTTCGAACTTGTGCGGATCAAATCATCCGACGTTTTGTATTTGGCACCGAAGCTTCTAACATCCTTAGAGCTTGCCATGAGGAACCCACGGGTGGTCACCACGGTGCTAATCTCACGGCTAAGAAGGTGTTTGATGCCGGCTTCTTTTGGCCTACTATTTACCGAGATGCACAAGATCTTGTGAAGTCGTGTGATGCATGCCAACGACAAGGAAAAGCCTCACAAAAAGATGAAATGCCACAAAATATCATTCAAGTATGTGAGATCTTTGACGTTTGGGGCATAGACTTTATGGGGCCGTTCCCATCATCTCGTGGTAATAAGTACATTCTCGTTGTGGTTGACTACCTTTCTAAGTGGGTGGAGGCAAAGGCCTTGCCCACCAATGATGCTCGTGTGGTAGTCAAGTTTTTGAAGCAATTGTTCTCTCGGTTTGGAACCCCTCGTTCTATAATAAGCGATCGTGGAACCCATTTTTGTAACGACCAATTTGAAAGGGTTCTAAGGAAATATGGGGTTACACATCGGCTTTCTACGGCTTATCACCCACAAACGAGTGGGCAAGTCGAGGTTTCAAACCGAGCTTTGAAGAGGATTTTGGAGAGATCCGTAGGGGAAAACCGACAATCTTGGTCGGATAAGTTAGACGATGCTTTATGGGCCTTTAGAACCGCTCATAAGACGCCCATTAGGTGCACTCCCTATAAGCTTGTGTATGGAAAGAATTGTCATTTACCTATCGAGTTAGAACACAAGGCTTATTGGGCCCTAAAGCATTGTAATGATGATATGGAGACCGCGGGAAAACACCAGAAAATGCAATTAAATGAATTGGATGAATTGAGGGATAATGCTTATGAAAATTCATTGATTTATAAAGAGAAAACCAAAAAGTTGCATGATTCTAAAATTAAAAACCGGGTTTTTAACATTGGGGATCAAGTTTTGCTTTTTAATTCAAGATTGAAAATCTTTTCCGGTAAGTTGAAATCCCGTTGGTTCGGTCCATTCACCGTGACTCAAGTGTTTCCTTATGGGACCATCGAGCTAGCTCAAGATGATGGTCCTAACTTCAAGGTGAATAGACATAGGTTGAAGCACTACTTTGGTGGGGAAGTTCCATCCTTGAACTACCTCGACCAAGTCACCTTCCCCAATGATAATTAGTATTGAGTGGATCGAGTCGAGCTCATGACTCGGTAATCAAAAACGAGGTGCCTCGTGGGGGAGTCCCATGCTTATCCTATGTACATATTATCGCTTTCTAATGTAGCTTACGTGTGGGGATTTGTGCCCTTCCAACCTTTGTTCCGTGGTTGTTTGTGCATTGTGGTTTTTAGATCACGATCTTCACGATTGGAGCCTCTCGTGTTCGTTTATGGGAGCACTCGATCGTTTGCTTTGGAGACATTTCTCAATATCCATGATATATCCTTTTGATGTTCTAACCTTAGGTTTTTAGCACACTTCATAAACGGCTATTAATTTAATGGTTACACCCTTTCCATGCTAGATTAGGCATTCGACTACGTCTCTAGTATGGGGGTGTTTGCACCCCTAGACTCGAAACATTGAGGACAATGTTTAACTTTAGTATGGGGGGGTGAATAGATACTTGCCTTGCCAAACCTTCACGCTTTCCAAAGTTTATCTTTTTGTTATCGTTTTGTTGCAAAATAAGGCTAAAAATGGCCAAACTTTAAAATTTTTCTCATGTTTTATAAGTGTTTGAAGACACGAATGTAGATTTTCCGATGGCGAGAATAAGAGTAATTTTTTACTCGACCGTGCGTGTTGAGCACTTAGCTTTGATTCCTTAACTACACATTAGGCTAAGTCTCTTAAATGAGGACGAGAAATGATAGAGTTAATTATAAGTTACTATGCTAAACGTAGAGTACTCGTATTCTTTCAAAAACTCATGTGTTCTCATTGTTTGCTTATTCTGCCTTCGCATGTAAACATTTTTTGCTTAATAAATATTGACTTAGCGGTATAGTTAGGATTGTTGGGTTTCTAGTCTTTTCTAGTAGCTTCCGTTTAATTAAATTGGGAAGACATTAAGATATCGCCAGCGTCACGGTTTTGAAGTATTGGCACCCCAATAATCGAAAGCTTCACCTAATAATAAGATTTCAAGTGCTCACCTAAATCAAGCAACAATTTGAAGCCCCACAAGGCCTAAAATCTATGCAAAAATTGAAAGTGAATCAAGCCTTAATCTTTGAAGCTTTAAAGATCCAAAATTCGCTTTAGCGTGAGGATATACGTCTTTGGCTAATAAAACCACCGATGAGGCGGATAATAAAAGGCAAGGCAAGACCGAAGTCATAATAAAAGCTTCATGGCGAAGTTGAATAAAAGATGGAGGTAAACCAAAGATAATAAGGCCCTTCCGTTAGGGGGCGTATAAAAGTCTTGGTAATAAGTCTCATGTTCAAAACCGTTATAAAACCGTGTTTATCGATTCTTATTGTCAACTTAATTTTTTAACATCGTTGTCTATTAGGAGGGGTTATTGATTTGATGGTCTTAGTTACACCGTTAGGACTCTATTTTTAGACCTAAATCTCTATTATCGCATAAGTAAAAAATGTATCCTCGTGATCATTAAGACAAAATAAAATATAAGAGATACAACTTAGGAATAATGGGAGAATAAGTACGTGATTAGGGCATATGAGTAGTGTTAGCATTACTAACTTATAATGACAATGATCTCGTTGCACGCTTGGCATGGAATTAGGGTGAAAATCGAGGAAGACGAAATTATTTCTAACGAAGCATTCACGTGTTCTTGTTCTATGAACCTAAACGTCCCATTTTGCGATGAAAATCATACATTATGTCTATAACACAAGTAGTAGTAATAGTAGTAGTATAGCTAGTTTATCATTCAATAAAGTGAATAAAATTAAATTTTGGAGATGCTACGATACTTTATTCTAGCATTGCGTGAGGGCACGACAATGGTTTAGTATGGGGGAGTGATGAGACTGCAATTATACATAGTCTCATCGTCCAAATCGGGCTTAAAATGCTTAAAATATCATCAAAATACCCAAATATATGCTTGTGTTTGTTCATTGTGTATTTTAGGTACGGATATTGAGAAAATGACAAAAGATCACAAGAATCATGCAAAAACGAACACGGGAAACGAAGCCGCACGATGAACCAAGCCCTAATGAAGAATTTTCTAGAGAAAACCCTTGAAGTTTTGAAGAATTATGAAGATTGGTCCTCCAAGTTTGAAGAATTGACACTTTATACCCTTGTATCTTCATAATTACAAGTTTGGTCCCTAAAGTTTGTCAAAATTACAAAAAGGACCCTTAACTTTGAAGAATTGGCAAATTTAGTCCCTCAACAAAACTAAATTGTCAATAATGGTCCTCCAAGAAGTCAACAAACAAGTCAAGGCCTTGAAGTATGAAGACATGTCAAAAACAGCCTTTGAAGATTGCCAAAATTACACTTGTAGTCCTTAAAACAAGTTCCAAAACTTTGTGTGCCAAAACTGCCAAAGTCCAAAAGTTGATATGTGTTATATGGGCGTTGATAGGCATTTAATACAACTTGAACAAAGTTTGAAAAGAGAGGGGCCAATGTTGCCAGACAGCCATACTTATCCCCTCCACTCCCTGCTTGACACCTCACCCACTCACACCCACCAACCAATCAGAATCAACCCTTCCTCCACGTCACAAATCCACTCACCCTTTATTTAATTAACTTAAAACCCGTTTGAATTTTGGTGGCAAACACATATTTTAAATACTTAATCCCTCTTTTCAGATTAAACACTCCCTAATCCACCCTTAAACCCTAATTATTTCCAGGATGAACACTTATCAAATCAAAGGGTTTTTTGTTTATTTGCTCCAGATCCATGATTAACCATCACTTAAACCTAAAACCACCCTTAAACTCCCATCACCATCACCTCACATGTTTGTGCAACCCTCCCCTGCCCCACTATTCACTCCCAAACAAAAGATGATAGCAAGATCAACAACTCACAGCATTTTCGTGCTCCCAAAGGCAAAATGGACGACCAAGATCCTCTTTTTCACTGCTGGCATCCCACAAACTGCCAAAGATCTTCACATGGCTTATTTTTGACTGAAAATTCAAAATCGTCCAAGGGCAAGTTGGGAAGATCAAGTCATTAGTGTTTTAGCTTCTTATCAGTTCTAGAATCATTTGTAAGCCTCTATATAAAGGCCTTGTAGGACATAGTAGAAAGTTGTTCTTGTTTTCCTGTTTTCACAACCTTGTAAATCTTTTTGTTCTAATGAGAAACTAAGTTAAGAGTTGGTGATGAAAACAAGTTCCATATCACATTTCAATTGCTTTAAGTTCATTGTTTGAGTTTGGTTTAATTTTCAGCAAAAGTTTTCAAGTTTTCAAAGTTTCTGTTTCTTTTTCAAGTTTTCTCTCAAATCTTAAATTTCATTCAAAACCTGATAAAATGGTGATTAAGTGTGTTGGTGTGATGGTATTTGAGCTTGTGTATGTCCAAGACACCATGGCTTGTTCTGGTGTAGTGGGTACCCAAGTTTAAATAGCCATTGGTTTGGTCATTACCTTTTCTTAGTTTATCATAATCTTACCTATAAGCTAAGGTTTCCTTCTAGCTTAATCTATAAGCTAGGGGCAAGCTCTTAAGCTTTTACACAAGCTTTGTTCCCTTTTCTCTTAGCAGATTCAAAGAGGAACCAATCTTATTCATTTTTGTTAAGCAAAACTCCATCAGCATCTCAACAAAGTTCTGCATAGGCCCCAGCCTATAGGGAGGTGGTTTTTCAACCACTAAGGGTCCTAGATGTAGGACCCTTAAGGTAGCACCCTCATTCCATTTTCATTTTCAGTTTTATGTCTTTATTTGGTGTTTTAAGTGAATCTGCATAATTAATTGTTAAGTGTTTGTTTAAGTGCTCAAATTTGCTCAAAATAGGGTTGTATGCATGCTAGAAGTAATTTGATTCAGTTTGGTTAAGTTTTAAGTTATTTTGCTTTGTTAAATTTGGTTTCTGAATTTTTAAGGGGTGTTTGGATTAGGATATAAGTTTGGTTTAAGGTTTGACATTTAGCTTAAAACTTGTTTAGATATATCTCTTAGGTTGTTATTAGGTGTTTAGTGTGCTTAAGTTTCAGTTTGTTCAAGTTTAGAACACATTGCATGCTAAAAAATTTGAAAACATTGCCTTAAAACAGTCATTTCATCTTTCTGCTTGTTTTGATGAAATTTGTGCATTCAAATGTGATAATCTGTTAGATACTAGGTTGTTTAGGGATTGTGTGTTGTTTGCATACTGTTTGGTAAGCTTGTGTGCAAGGTTTTAGCTACTGAAATTCATTTGAGTGCCAAGTGTATCAGCAAAATACACTCAGACACATATATGCAATATCAGTAACTTGTATGCTTATTTTTGTGTGATTTTTGGCTAAGAGTGTGCTTGTGTTTGTGCTATACTGACTCCCCACAACCCAATTGGTGTGGGGGTGCCATTTGTCCATCAAAAATATCATCAGAATCCAAGTTCAAGTCCTCTTGAACCTTCTTTTCACTTGTGAAGATTTCATTTGTGTGTTCATCAGAAACATACTTGTTTCTGGGCACGTTTTGATTTCAAATTGGCTTAATCCTAGTTGTTATTTGATTTGGTTTGTGTTTTTGAGATCAATAGAGTAACTGGTTTGTGTTTTAAAAAGTAAAAAAAAAAAAAAAAAAATTGCAAAAACTCACCTGGCCTGGGCTCGAACATGCGACCTTGCTTTCTAAGGACTAACGTGTTAACCAGTGATCCGGATGGTTCTTTACGTTTAGGTTTCATTTCATTTATTATTTAAGTGCTGTTTGTTTGGTGGCTTATTTAATTATCAGCTTATAAATAAGCATTTTCTAGCTTATTTCTTCTAGGTTTTCACTATTTAGCATTTTTCCTAGGATTGTATAAGGGTTTTTTACTTTTCTGAGCAAAAAGTATATTTTTCTCATTATTAATTAATTTATTAGGATTATTTTAAGTTTTTATTTTAAAAAGTCATTAAAAAATAGTAAAAGGTATATGAAAAATCTGAAAAAAATAGTTTTTAGGTTTTTAATCATATTTTTGAGGTTTACAGCTAATTAGGTTTTCAATTTAGCTTATTTTTAATTTTATAGGATTTTAGGGTTTTTAAGCAACTTTAAAATTTAATATAAAATTATTAATAGGTTTCTGAAAATTTGGATTTCATTTTTGTTTTAGTTACATTATTTAGGATTTTTGGTAATTTTTTAGAAATTATTTATAAACCTTTTATTTTTTTGAATATTTTAATATTATTTTATTATTAAAAATTGAAGTTTTATTTTTTTTAGTTTTTACATTTTTCCTAGGTTAAGGACACTTAATTAGGAGTTTTGACACTTTCCAAATATTTTCTAGACTTTTCAATTAATTTCTAGAATTAATTTAAGATTTAATAGATTTTAATAGTTTTTAAGTGTTTAAAAATAGTTTAATTTGGTTCTAAAGTTTTTAAAAATAGTTTTTAGCTTAATTAGGATATTTTTGAGGTTTACAAACCATTAGATCTTGTTTAAGGCTTTTTAATAATTAAAAGTGATTTTTAGGGCTTTAATTAGCATTAAAAAGTCATTATCTAATTAATTAAAAGGTTTTAGCAAGTTTGGATTTTTTGTAAACTCTTAGAATATTATTGGGGATTTTTAGTAATTTTTAGGAATTTTTAGGTTAAAATTTTAATTTTTGCACTATTTACGATTTTACGTGTTCGCCTTTTTCGTCGTAGTTTAATTCGTCTTTGTAACCGTCTTTCTCTTCTAATCCCATTTCTTTCTCAATCATATAATCACAAATCAATATCAATTCAATACACAACGCACTTGCCTCCTTGGGAAACGAACTTGGACTTCATTTGGGTCATTAGTGCTCGGTTTTCCTAAACCGACACTTAATACTACCACTATTTGTCATCCTTTTCCTAAAGGGTGGTAAAAACACTATATAAATTTTTGGCGCCGCTGCCGGGGAGGCGTGTTGTGTTTTGGTTGAACCAT
Organism: Glebionis coronaria; assembly: GCA_025667525.1. Classification (NCBI taxonomy): domain Eukaryota; kingdom Viridiplantae; phylum Streptophyta; class Magnoliopsida; order Asterales; family Asteraceae; genus Glebionis; species Glebionis coronaria. Next base: position 91,658,130 of record CM046874.1, on the reverse strand, counting down.
TGTTGTTTTTATATATAGCCATAAAAGTAATTGTATTAGTAGCACTCTACTAATACGTAGTATCGGTTTTTCGTTTTTTGTGAATACTATTACTATACTGTATACGTAGAACAATAAATTTACAAGTACTCCAAATACGTGAGAAATCACAACCTTGACTTGGGAGGTCATTACCCAATCATTGTATTCGAATCTCAAACCAAAGAAAAAGGCAAAAATAGATAAATACTTTCGTGAAGCTCGATTTTGAGAAATACAAACTATAAGGTGGGTATAAGGCGGTTGTATTTCACGACCTAAAGGAAAAAGGCTCTTAAGTGCTTCGCGCCGCCTCGTTTCCTCCGCTTGCTTGTGCGTATTTTGATTTTGAAAGCTAATCGAGGGTTTTGCCGCCCAAAGTATTACTAAGTATCATATATATTTTCTTGGTTTCATTTGATTAAACCCTCTTGAACGATTTGGTGTTACACCATCGTTCTAAAGTCATCGAAGGCGTTCACTTCACGTGATCGTTTTCATTCCTTGAGGCTTCTTTAATCAAGAGATTTGATTAAGGAGGAGATTTGTAGATTTGTGTCTACCTAATACATTCCAAAAATCCAAAAAAAAAAAGTTAAAAACAATCAAAAACCACAAAAAAAATTGAAAAAGTAAAAACACCAAAAAGAATCTTCTTTGCTCGCCTTCTCGTTGTACGTGACGTTTATGCAAACTCGCTCTAAAGCAAGACGTGCTCGTAAACGAAGAAACAAATCAATCACTCCTACTAGTGAGGAGTCTCCTATTGACGAACCCATTATAGTGAAAGAAGCACCCATGGCTAATCGAACTATGATGGAGTTGCTTCAAGCACCCACCGAGGGTTATGGAGAAGCGATTGTGATTCCCGCTATCCTTGCGGAGAATTTTGAGGTTAAGATGGGTTTATTGTCCATGATTCAAAACAACAAGTTTCGAGGTGACGAAAAGGACAACCCTCATAACCACATTCGCCAATTTAATCGTCTCACAGCCACTTGTAAGTTTAAGGACGTCTCAAACGACTCGATTAAGATGATGCTTTTTCCGTATTCCTTAGCGGGGCCCGCAAAAATTTGGTTAGAGAAAGAGCCACCCAATTCTATATTGACGTGGAAGGATCTCGTTTCAAAATTCGTGAACCAATTTTTTCCGCCCTCTAAGACTACGCACTTGAAAAACGAGATTTCAAAGTTTTCACAAGAGTATAATGAGAGTTTTTTAACGGCTTGGAATAGGTTTAAGGAAATGTTGCACGAATGTCCTCATCATGGTTTTTCCGACTTGCATCAAATTGACACGTTTTATAATGGCTTGAACGATCATGAGCGTGATTATCTTAACGCCGCCGCGGGTGGTAATTTTTTGTGTAAGACGGTCGAGGAAGCATTGTTAATCATTGAGAATAGGTCTAAGGTGTATAGTCCTCGTAGCACGTCGAGTGTTCGTAAGACTTCGTCTTCATCTTCGCCTTCATTGTCACACACCGTTGATGCTTGCCAAATCGAGGCTAATTTGGAGAACAAAATTTTTGATAAGTTGAAAGGATTGTTAATTGAGTTTAAAGTTGGTGAACAACCCGCTCCCGCTACGATTAAAGCGGTTGAGGTTTCTTGTATGTATTGTGGTGGAGCTCACGATTATTCCGAGTGCATTACCAACGGTGGTAACACTTCGAGTGCCTTCGCGGCCGCGGGAACTTATAACCAAAACGGTCAAGTTCCTCGCACTAATCAATTGACTCCACCGGGTTTTCCACCAAATCAAAATGCTAACAATTATCGAAACAATCAAGTTGGTTACCAAAGAAATCAAAGGAACAATTTTAAGGGTAATAACAACTATGGAAATCAAGGAACTAGTAGCCAATTGCAAAATCAAAATCAAAACCGTAATTTTCAAAACACAAGTCAAGGTCTTCAAAATGTTTACACTAAAGAACTTCCAATGGACTTTTTGAATTACGCCACGGCAAATGATAAGATTTTGGAAAACATTCAAGAGCAATTGGCTAGTCAATTGAGGGACACGGCTAAAAACACTAAGGAGTTAGCTAATTTTGTGAAGGAAAATCTTAACATGAGAAATGAGTTGAAAAATGATTTTGCTAATCAAATTAGAGGTCAAAACAATAAGATTGAACAAAGTCATGCTAGGCTTGAACAAAGAATTGACCAAAAAGCCGCTAGTCAAGATTTGAAGTTTAATAGTCAAGATGCTAAGCTTAATGCCATTTTAGAAGCCGTCATGGGGAACAAAGCCTCTACTTCGAGTGGTCTACCTAGTAACACCGTTTCAAACCCGAAGGGAGAGATGAAAGTGATTACCACACGAAGTGGTAAGACACTTAAAGATCCGACTCCTCAACCAATTACTCCAACGGTGGAGGAAATTGAGGAAGAACCCGAGGTGGTGGTCGAAAAGGAGCATATTTCAATCCCACAAAGTACCGCTCATGCCACACCTACGGTCGACCTTTTACCAACATTGGAACCCGAGATTCCAAAGGCTATGCCCATGCCCCAACCCACACCACCCTTGCCTTACCCATCGAGACTTCGGAAGGAGAAACGACAAGAGCGTGACAACTACCAATTTGAGCTTTTTATGAAAATGTTTCGTGAGTTGCACCTTAATGTGAGTTTCGCCGATGCTTTGGTCATGATGCCTCGATTTGCCGCTAACTTTAAGAGTATGTTGAACAACAAGGAGAAATTGCACCAAATGTCTAGTTGTTCGTCGGTTTATCTTAATCGCATACCTCAAAAAGTCGGTGATCCCGGTAAATTTTTGATCCCCTGTGCAATTCAAGATATGGAAGAATGCTATGCCTTGGCCGATCTTGGTGCTAGCATTAACTTGATGCCACTTGCAATCTTCAAGTCGCTCAATCTTCCTAATCTTACTCCTTCACGAATGCCTATTGAGTTGGCCGACCATTCCACGATTCTTGCATGTGGTTTGGCGGAAGACGTTTTTGTGAGAGTGGGGAAGTTCTACTATCCCGTAGACTTTATCGTTGTTGATATCCCCACGGATCCTCAAGTTCCTCTTATTTTAGGTGGTTCGTTTTTAGATACGTCTATGGCTTTAATTGAGGTGCATGCTAGAAAGATCACCTTACGATTCAACGACGAGGAACTTGTTATAAACGCAACTCAAAATTCTCAACTTTCTCATGTTTATTCCGTTGCTACCATAAACCTCGTTGACATGATCGACGTGGTTTGTGAGGAATTTTCACAAGAAGTTTTAGGGTTTGGTGATGAAGAAACTAGTGGCAATCCCACTATGTTAGATCCAATTCTTGATAATTCGACACCAACCTTCTCTATTTTCGAAGGTGGTGGTTTTACGTTGGAAGAATTCGATGTTCCACGTACTTGTGACGAAGACCTCGACAACGATGAGGACTTCTCGATTATCAAGGATTTTCTCAATGATTTCCCATTTCCTCCACCCGAGGAGGTTATGAGTATCGAGCCTAAATCTTCACTTGAGGAACCACCTATCCTCGAGTTGAAAGATTTACCTCCTCACCTCGAATATGTCTATTTGGAGGAGGACGACAAGTTGTCGGTTATTATTGCGAAGGATCTTTCGAATGATGAAAAAACCGCACTTGTCGATGTTCTAAAGGATCACAAAGGGGCGATTGCGTGGAAGTTATCCGACATTAAGGGAATCGATCCCAAATTTTGTACCCACAAAATCTTAATGGAGGAGGATTTCAAGCCAACAATCCAAAGTCGAAGAAGGGTGAACCCTAAAATTTATGACGTCATCAAAAAGGAGGTCCTTAAACTCCTTGACGCGGGAATGATTTACCCTATTTCCGATAGCCCTTGGGTGAGTCCTATTCATTGTGTCCCTAAAAAGGGAGGGATGACCGTTGTGCCAAACGATGCCAACGAGTTGATTCCCACTAGACTCGTGACCGGATGGAGAGTGTGCATTGACTATCGTAAGTTGAATGAAGCCACTCGAAAAGACCATTTTCCCTTGCCCTTCATGGACCAAATGTTGGAGCGTCTTGCGGGAAACGATTTCTATTGCTTTTTAGATGGTTTTTCCGGTTACTTCCAAATTCCCATCGATCCTCGTGATCAAGAATAAACTACGTTTACGTGTCCATATGGAACGTTTGCCTATCGTAGAATGCCATTCGGACTTTGTAATGCACCGGGAACTTTTCAACGATGCATGATGGCTATTTTTCATGATATGACCGAGAAGACGATGGAAGTCTTCATGGATGACTTTTCCGTGTTTGGTGATTCTTTCACTTCGTGTTTGTCGAACCTAGAGAGAATGTTAAAACGTTGTGAGGAAACCAACCTTGTGCTCAATTGGGAAAAGTGTCATTTCATGGTTAAGAGTGGAATCGTCTTAGGGCACAAGGTCTCGAAAGCGGGGATTGAGGTAGATCAAGCTAAGGTAGACGTCATCGCCAAATTACCTCATCCCAAAACCGTCAAGGGAGTTAGGAGTTTCCTAGGCCACGCGGGCTTTTATCGTCGATTCATCAAGGATTTTTCAAAGATTTCTCGACCCATTACACATCTTCTTGAAAAAGAGGCACGTTTTGTCTTTGACGAAGATTATGTACGAGCCTTTGAGATCCTTAAGAGGAAACTTACCGAAGCTCCCATTCTTGTTGCTCCCAATTGGAACCTCCCCTTTGAGCTTATGTGTGATGCTAGTGATTACGCTATTGGGGCCGTTTTGGGGAAACGTCATGATAAGCACTTCTTGCCTATTCACTATGCTAGCAAGACGATGACCAAGGCTCAACTTAAATACACTACAACGGAAAAGGAGTTCCTTGCCGTGGTGTATGCATTTGAGAAGTTCCGACCTTATCTCGTCTTGACGAAATGCATAGTGTATACGGACCATTCGGCTATTAAGTATCTCATGGCAAAGCAAGATGCTAAGCCGAGATTACTTCGTTGGATTCTCCTCCTTCAAGAATTTGATCACAAAATCGTTGACAAAAAAGAAGCCGAGAATCTAGCGGCCGATCATCTCTCTCGTTTGGAAGATCCTCACCAAAGTGTTTACGAGCCCAAGGAAATCACCGAAACATTTCCGCTCGAGACACTTGGTGTAGTGAATTCTAAGCTTGATTCTTCTACCCCAAGGTTTGCGGATTTTGCAAATTACCATGCGGGTAACTTCATCATTAAGGGTATGACAACTCAAGAAAAACGAAAATTCTTTCGTGATGTCAAGTTCTACTTTTGGAACGACCCTTACTTGTTTCGAACTTGTGCGGATCAAATCATCCGACGTTGTGTATTTGGCACCGAAGCTTCTAACATCCTTAGAGCTTGCCATGAGGGACCCACAGGTGGTCACCACGGTGCTAATCTCACGGCTAAGAAGGTGTTTGATGCCGACTTCTTTTGGCCTACTATTTACCGAGATGCACAAGATCTTGTGAAGTCGTGTGATGCATGCCAACGACAAGGAAAAGCCTCACAAAAAGATGAAATGCCACAAAATATCATTCAAGTATGTGAGATCTTTGACGTTTGGGGCATAGACTTTATGGGGCCGTTCCCATCATCTCGTGGTAATAAGTACATTCTCGTTGCAGTTGACTACCTTTCTAAGTGGGTGGAGGCAAAGGCCTTGCCCACCAATGATGCTCGTGTGGTAGTCAAGTTTTTGAAGCAATTGTTCTCTCGGTTTGGAACCCCTCGTGCTATCATAAGCGATCGTAGAACCCATTTTTGTAATGACCAATTTGAAAGGGTTCTAAGGAAATATGGGGTTACACATCGGCTTTCTACGGCTTATCACCCACAAACGAGTGGGCAAGTCGAGGTTTCAAACCGAGCTTTGAAGAGGATTTTAGAGAGATCCGTAGGGGAAAACCGACAATCTTGGTCGGATAAGTTAGACGATGCTTTATGGGCCTTTAGAACCGCTCATAAGACGCCCATTGGGTGCACTCCCTATAAGCTTGTGTATGGAAAGAATTGTCATTTGCCTATCGAGTTAGAACACAAGGCTTATTGGGCCCTAAAGCATTGTAATGATGATATGGAGACCGCGGGAAAACACCGGAAAATGCAATTAAATGAATTGGATGAATTGAGGGATAATGCTTATGAAAATTCATTGATTTATAAAGAGAAAACCAAAAAGTTGCATGATTCTAAAATTAAAAACCGGGTTTTTAAAATTGGGGATCAAGTTTTGCTTTTTAATTCAAGATTGAAAATCTTTTTCGGTAAGTTGAAATCCCGTTGGTCCGGTCCATTCACCGTGACTCAAGTGTTTCCTTATGGGACCATCGAGCTAGATCAAGATGATGGTCCTAACTTCAAGGTGAATGGACATAGGTTGAAGCACTACTTTGGTGGGGAAGTTCCATCCTTGAACTACCTCGACCAAGTCACCTTCCCCAATGATAATTAGTATTGAGGGGATCGAGTCGAGTTCATGACTCGGTAATCAAAAACGAGGTGCCTCGTGGGGGAGTCTCATGCTTATCCTATGTACATATTATCGCTTTCTAATGTAGCTTACGTGTGGGGATTTGTGCCCTTCCAACCTTTGTTCCGTGGTTGTTTGTGCATTGTGGTTTTTAGATCACGATCTTCACGATTGGAGCCTCTCGTGTTCGTTTATGGGAGCACTCGATCGTTTGCTTTGGAGACATTTCTCAATATCCATGATATATCCTTTTGATGTTCTAACCTTAGGTTTTTAGCACACTTCATAAACGGCTATTAATTTAATGGTTACACCCTTTCCATGCTAGATTAGGCATTCGACTACGTCTCTAGTATGGGGGTGTTTGCACCCCTAGACTCGAAACATTGAGGACAATGTTTAACTTTAGTATGGGGGGGGGGGGGTGAATAGATACTTGCCTTGCCAAACCTTCACGCTTTCCAAAGTTTATCTTTTTGTTATCGTTTTGTTGCTAAATAAGGCTAAAAATGGCCAAACTTTAAAATTTTTCTCATGTTTTATAAGTGTTTGAAGACACGAATGTAGATTTTCCGATGGCGAGAATAAGAGTAATTTTTGACTCGACCGTGCGTGTTGAGCACTTAGCTTTGATTCCTTAACTACACATTAGGCTAAGTCTCTTAAATGAGGACGAGAAATGATAGAGTTAATTATAAGTTACTATGCTAAACGTAGAGTACTCGTATTCTTTCAATAACTCATGTGTTCTCATTGTTTGCTTATTCTCCTTTCGCATGTAAACATTTTTTGCTTAATAAACATTGACTTAGCGGTATAGTTAGGATTGTTGGGTTTCTAGTCTTTTCTAGTAGCTTCCGTGTAATTAAATTGGGAAGACATTAAGATATCGCCAGCGTCACGGTTTTGAAGTATTGGCACCCCAATAATCGAAAACTTCACCTAATAATAAGATTTCAAGTGCTCACCTAAATCAAGCAACAATTTGAAGCCCCACAAGGCCTAAAATCTATGCAAAAATTGAAAGTGAATCAAGCCTTAATCTTTGAAGCTTTAAAGATCCAAAATTCGCTTTAGCGTGAGGATATACGTCTTTGGCTAATAAAACCACCGACGAGGCGGATAATAAAAGGCAAGGCAAGACCGAAGTCATAATAAAAGCTTCATGGAGAAGTTGAATAAAAGATGGAGGTAAACCAAAGATAATAAGGCCCTTCCGTTAGGGGGCGTATAAAAGTCTTGGTAATAAGTCTCATGTTCAAAACCGTTATAAAACCGTGTTTATCGATTCTTCTTGTCAGCTTAATTTTTTAACATCGTTGTCTATTAGGAGGGGTTATTGATTTGATGGTCTTAGTTACACCGTTAGGACTCTATTTTTAGACCTAAATCTCTATTATCGCATAAGTCAAAAATGTATCCTCGTGATCATTAAGACAAAATAAAATATAAGAGATACAACTTAGGAATAATGGGAGAATAAGTACGTGATTAGGGCATATGAGTAGTGTTAGCATTACTAACTTATAATGACAATGATCTCGTTGCACGCTTGGCATGGAATTAGGGTGAAAATCGAGGACGACGAAATTATTTGTAACGAAGCATTCACGTGTTCTTGTTCTATGAACCTAAACGTCCCATTTTGCGATGAAAATCATACATTATGTCTATAACACAAGTAGTAGTAATAGTAGTAGTATAGCTAGTTTATCATTCAATAAAGTGAATAAAATTAAATTTTGGAGATGCTACGATACTTTATTCTAGCATTGCGTGAGGGCACGGCAATGGTTTAGTATGGGGGAGTGATGAGACTGCAATTATACATAGTCTCATCGTCCAAATCGGGCTTAAAATGCTTAAAATATCATCAAAATACCCAAATATATGCTTGTGTTTGTTCATTGTGTATTTTAAGTACGGATATTGAGAAAATGACAAAAGATCACAAGAATCATGCAAAAACGAACACGGGAAACGAAGCCGCATGATGAACCAAGCCCTAATGAAGAATTTTCCAGAGAAAACCCTTGAAGTTTTGAAGAATTATGAAGATTGGTCCTCCAAGTTTGAAGAATTGACACTTTATACCCTTGTATCTTCATAATTACAAGTTTGGTCCTAAGGTTTGTCAAAATTACAAAAAGGACCCTTAACTTTGAAGAATTGGCAAATTTAGTCCCTCAACAAAACTAAATTGTCAATAATGGTCCTCCAAGAAGTCAACAAACAAGTCAAGGCCTTGAAGTATGAAGACATGTCAAAAACAACCCTTGAAGATTGCCAAAATTACACTTGTAGTCCTTAAAACAAGTTCCAAAACTTTGTGTGCCAAAACTGCCAAAGTCCAAAAGTTGATATGTGTTATATGGGCGTTGATAGGCATTTAATACAACTTGAACAAAGTTTGAAAAGAGAGGGGCCAATGTTGCCAGACATCCATACTTATCCCCTCCACTCCCTGCTTGACACCTCACCCACTCACACCCACCAACCAATCAGAATCAACCCTTCCTCCACGTCACAAATCCACTCACCCTTTATTTAATTAACTTAAAACCCGTTTGAATTTTGGTGGCAAACACATATTTTAAATACTTAATCCCTCTTTTCAGATTAAACACTCCCTAATCCACCCTTAAACCCTAAATATTTCCAGGATGAACACTTATCAAATCAAAGGGTTTTTTGTTTATTTGCTCCAGATCCATGATTAACCATCACTTAAACCTAAAACCACCCTTAAACTCCCATCACCATCACCTCACATGCTTGTGCAACCCTCCCCTGCCCCACTATTCACTCCCAAACAAAAGATGACAGCAAGATCAACAACTCACAGCATTTTCGTGCTCCCAAAGGCAAAATGGACGACCAAGATCCTCTTTTTCACTGCTGGCATCCCACAAACTGCCAAAGATCTTCACATGGCTTATTTTTTACTGAAAATTCAAAATCGTCCAAGGGCAAGTTGGGATGATCAAGTCATTAGGGTTTTAGCTTCTTATTAGTTCTAGAATCATTTGTAAGCCTCTATATAAAGGCCTTGTAGGACATAGTAGAAAGTTGTTCTTGTTTTCCTGTTTTCACAACCTTGTAAATCTTTTTGTTCTAATGAGAAACTAAGTTAAGAGTTGGTGATGAAAACAAGTTCCATATCACATTTCAGTTGCTTTAAGTTCATTGTTTGAGTTTGGTTTAATTTTCAGCAAAAGTTTTCAAGTTTTCAAAGTTTCTGTTTCTTTTTCAAGTTTTCTCTCAAATCTTAAATTTCATTCAAAACCTGATAAAATGGTGATTAAGTGTGTTGGTGTGATGGTATTTGAGCTTGTGTATATCCAAGACACCATGGCTTGTTCTGGTGTAGTGGGTACCCAAGTTTAAATAGCCATTGGTTTGGTCATTACCTTTTCTTAGTTTATCATAATCTTACCTATAAGCTAAGGTTTCCTTCTAGCTTAATCTATAAGCTAGGGGCAAGCTCTTAAGCTTTTACACAAGCTTTGTTCCCTTTTCTCTTAGCAGATTCAAAGAGGAACCAATCTTATTCATTTTTGTTAAGCAAAACTCCATCAGCATCTCAACAAAGTTCTACATAGGCCCCAGCCTATAGGGAGGTGGTTTTTCAACCACTAAGGGTCCTGGATGTAGGACCCTTAAGGTAGCACCCTCATTCCATTTTCATTTTCAGTTTTATGTCTTTATTTGGTGTTTTAAGTGAATCTGCATAATTAATTGTTGAGTGTTTGTTTAAGTGCTCAAATTTGCTCAAAATAGGGTTGTATGCATGCTAGAAGTAATTTGATTCAGTTTGGTTAAGTTTTAAGTTATTTTGCTTTGTTAAATTTGGTTTCTGAATTTTTAAGGGGTGTTTGGATTAGGATATAAGTTTGGTTTAAGGTTTGACATTTAGCTTAAAACTTGTTTAGATATATCTCTTAGGTTGTTATTAGGTGTTTAGTGTGCTTAAGTTTCAGTTTGTTCAAGTTTAGAACACATTGCATGCTAAAAAATTTGAAAACATTGCCTTAAAACAGTCATTTCATCTTTCTGCTTGTTTTGATGAAATTTGTGCATTCAAATGTGATAATCTGTTAGATACTGGGTTGTTTAGGGATTGTGTGTTGTTTGCATACTGTTTGGTAAGCTTGTGTGCAAGGTTTTAGCTACTGAAATTCATTTGAGTGCCAAGTGTATCAACAAAATACACTCAGACACATATATGCATTATCAGTAACTTGTATGCTTATTTTTGTGTGATTTTTGGCTAAGAGTGTGCTTGTGTTTGTGCTATACTGACTCCCCACAACCCAATTGGTGTGGGGGTGCCATTTGTCCATCAAAAATATCATCAGAATCCAAGTTCAAGTCCTCTTGAACCTTCTTTTCACTTGTGAAGATTTCATTTGTGTGTTCATCAGAAACATACTTGTTTCTGGGCACGTTTTGATTTCAAATTGGCTTAATCCTAGTTGTTATTTGATTTGGTTTGTGTTTTTGAGATCAATAGAGTAACTGGTTTGTGTTTTAAAAAGTAAAAAAAAAAAGAAAAAATTGCAAAAACTCACCTGGCCTGGGCTCGAACACGCGACCTTGCTTTCCAAGGACTAACGTGTTAACCAGTGATCCGGATGGTTCTTTACGTTTAGGTTTCATTTCATTTATTATTTAAGTGCTGTTTGTTTGGTGGATTATTTAATTATCAGCTTATAAATAAGCATTTTCTAGCTTGTTTCTTCTAGGTTTTCACTGTTTAGCATTTTCCTAGGATTGTATAAGGGTTTTTGACTTTTCTGAGCAAAAAGTATATTTTTCTCATTATTAATTAATTTATTAGGATTATTTTAAGTTTTTATTTTAAAAAGTCATTAAAAATAGTAAAAGGTATATGAAAAATCTGAAAAAAATAGTTTTTAGGCTTTTAATCATATTTTTGAGGTTTACAGCTAATTAGGTTTTCAATTTAGCTTATTTTTAATTTTATAGGATTTTAGGGTTTTTAATCAACTTTAAAATTTAATATAAAATTATTAAATAGGTTTCTGAAAATTTGGATTGCATTTTTGTTTTAGTTACATTATTTAGGATTTTTGGTAATTTTTTAGAATTTATTTATAAACCTTTTATTTTTTGAATATTTTAATATTATTTTATTATTAAAAATTGAAGTTTTATTTTTTTTAGTTTTTACATTTTTCCTAGGTTAAGACACTTAATTAGGAGTTTTGTCACTTTCCAAATATTTTCTAGACTTTTCAATTAATTTCTAGAATTAATTTAAGATTTAATAGATTTTAATAGTTTTTAAGTGTTTAAAAATAGTTTAATTTGGTTTTAAAATTTTTAAAAATAGTTTTTAGCTTAATTAGGATATTTTTGAGGTTTACAAACCATTAGATCTTGTTTAAGGCTTTTTAATAATTAAAAGTGATTTTTAGGGCTTTAATTAGCATTAAAAAGTCATTATCTAATTAATTAAATGGTTTTGGCAAGTTTGGATTTTTTGTAAACTCATAGAATATTATTGGAGATTTTTAGTAATTTTTAGGAATTTTTAGGTTAAAATTTTAAATTTTGCACTATTTACGATTTTATGTGTTCGCCTTTTTCGTCGTAGTTTAATTCGTCTTTGTAACCGTCTTTCTCTTCTAATCCCATTTCTTTCTCAATCATATAATCACAAATCAATATCAATTCAATACACAACGCACTTTCCTCCTTGGGAAACGAACTTGGACTTCATTTGGGTCATTAGTGCTCGGTTTTCCTAAACCGACACTTAATACTACCACTATTTGTCATCCTTTTCCTAAAGGGTGGTAAAAACACTACATCAATTTTTGTGGTGTTGAGAGTGGGATCGATAAGCTGTGGTGATAAGCTCAGGCGGATTGTGGCTGATTAAGGGTAAAAGGAGAGGTTGAGGTACTTGTTGGTTAGTGTGTTAGAGTCTTAAAGCTCGGGCCCTCAGTAAGTTGCCTCCCCCTTTTTCCTTTCTTGTTGTCTATATTCTGTTATAGCGTACCTAGTATTGCTTATATGCTTATTTGTTTTTCATGCTTTCTATTTTATTTGTCTTTCTTTCTAATTGCTTCTTATTGTTTTATTTTTACGTTTTGCTCATAAAGTGTTGTTTGGGAGCTTGAAAATAGACTCGGTCTGGGGTTTAGGTTGTAGGCTTGCTGCACCGTACTTGTAAGGTTTAGAGTAGTAGAAATCACTACTAGCTTCTGTCTTAAAAAAGAGAAATCAAAAGAATACATGTTTTTAGATTTTCTGTCTAATTAGAACAGTAGGTACAAGGATTTGGATTTGTGTTCGTAGATTTGTGTTTGAGCCGTGGAGTTGTGTTACTGGAAATCAAAAGAAAAACAAAGGAAACTTGGTGAAATAGGCCCTGCAAATTCGCACCCTAGTATCTTAGAGTAGGATCTTTGTCTGTTTCTAAGTTTGGTATAGTTTATAGCTTATTACGAGCTTATCTATAAGCTCCAAGTTGGTGGTTTAGGCTTTTGGGTGCGCATCGAAATGCTAGCTGCTGTTGGTATTTCTCTACTTTGATTTCGATGTGTTTGTAGCTCTATTGCGTTTTTTTGTAGATGTTGGTTATTAATAAGCCGCAATAGCTGCTGTTGTAACGTTGTTTTTGTTAGCATTTTCTTTTTGTATCTGTTGGTATTGTTGCTGTAAGTCCTGCTTATGCAGGGGTGTTTGGAATTGAATTGGACCAAAGCTGTTCTAAAAAACGAATTGCAAAAAAAAAAAACCTTGCAGCAAGCAGGTTTCGAACCCACAGACCTAAGACAGTAACAGACAAAGTAGACACCCTCCATTACCATCTGCTCTAGGAGCTCTTTGTGTTAACCTTCACTCTCAATTTTATTTAATACAGTTAATATAGAAAAACAAAGAAAAATATTCAGAAAGTGGACGCAGATGGGTCTCGAACACCTGACCTTCTGCATAATTCAGACACAACAACTAAATCTTTAACCATCTGCTCTGCTTGCACATTGTGTTTCTATAGTCTTCTTTTTATTTTATACAGTTAGCAAGCAATATTTAAAAAGATGAGAAAAAGTGCCAACGCAGGGACTTGAACCCCTGACCCCTTGTTCACAGTTACAACAACACAGCCAATTGAGCTACTACACTTTCTTGTTAAACCATTGCAACTCATTCCTTTTATCTTTTGTTTCACAAGTTGGCTTAATAGCTATTTAAGCTTAATTCTCAGCTTATAAGCAACTTATTTTCGAGGCTTTTATTTTTCCTATTCTTAAAATTGTATTTTATACTTTTCGTATTTTTTTTAGATTTTAGAAAAATCATTTATTATTTTTAAAGCATTTAATTTGTTTAAAACGTATTTAATTCATAACAAAAAAAATATAAAAGTAAAAAAAATGTAATTCTTTTTTTTAAAAAAATTTCTTTTGTCATTTAGGACGTAGGAAAAATAAATTTGATTTTATATAGTTTAAATTTCATAATTTTATTTTTATTATTTATTTTCTAAGATTATTCTCATTTAAAAATTTAAAAAAGTCATAAAAAATAGAAAAAGATTTATAAAAATTTTCAAAAAATTTTTTTTAGGTTTTAAATAAAGTACTTTAGGTTTACGAATAAAAAAGTTTGAATTTTGTCTTTTTCTTAGTTAAATTATTTTTTAGGGTTTTTAATCTTCTTTAATATATAATAATAATTAATTAAAAAGTTTTCAGTTTTTTTGGTTTGCGTAGTTTTCTTAGTTAGACTTTATAGAGCTTTTTAGTGATTTTTAATTATTTTTTAGGTGAAATTTTTCGTTGGGTCGCGTTTTTACGTTCGCGCGTTTTCGTCCGTTTCGAGCGTAATCCGTCTACGTTTTCCTTTCTTTCTTTCTTTCCAAAACGTAATCACTCAAATTAAATAACGTCTATAATATTTTTGGCTCAAACACCATACCTCCACCGAGAACGAACTCGATTGTCGGTATTGACGTTTTCCTAAACGTTAATACTTATACTTACCACGACTTTGGTTTTTTTGCTTACTTTTTCCTAAAGGTAAGTAAATCGACTAAAAACCGCTACATCAGGTTTTCAAAAATTCTTTGTTTTTCTTCGATAAAAACCGCCCACTGTAGGCGGTTCTTTATCATGCGCGGTTCATATGCGCGGTTCCTAATCGTTAAGGAACCGCGGGTATAAACTTCGCTAAAGCGCCAGTTTTATTAAAATACCCTTTCAAACAAAACCCTCTCTCTCATTCACACACACAGCCGTGTTCTTGACATTCCATCATTGTTGTTTCTTCAAAAACCTTTAATCACACAAGATTAATTGATTCCAAGGTGTGGGTTTCACTCATCCTTCATTATACATCAATTAATTATAAGAAATTTCATTCAATTCTATCTAATTTTTTCTAGGGTTCATCCTTTCATAATTGGGGATTTTTAAAATTGAAATTGAATTAGAACCTTACTAGGAATAAGAGTTGACATAGTATTGTTACTATGATTCCTTAGGTTCATATTCATTGAGATTTCACTAAAACCCACTTGTAGAACAAATCCGAATTTTGACTAAATAATTTTTGTTGATTGATGGAATTGATATGACGAATGAACAAGTTGGTAATGACATTGTTAAATGCTTGCCTAAAAACTTTGTTTTTAAAAACCAATGTTCAAGTTCATTGTTGATCTTACATAATCAATGTGTTATTGTCAATGATGAACTAGGTACATTGTGAGTATGACAATGATAAGGATTAAACCTTTGTTTGTCAAGAGATTGATGAAACACATTCTCATATTTTTTATTTTTGGTTTATAAGTAACATACGAGTGATTGGGGAAATATTTTTGTTTATTGTATTTAGGTACTAATCATGCCTTCAAGATATCAAAAGGATCACCAAGACACTAAACAATATATGCCTAACCTTGTCAACTTTTGTCACTCAACATAACTTGCCCACACCTATCATTCCCTTCAAAATCGTTGTTTCCATGGGTAGAGTTGTCCAAGAGGACATTAGGAATTATGCTTACATTAAATCTATGTTTGAACAAATTGGGTTCGATTGTTTGTTATACATAGAAGAAGACATTTACCCCCAATTCCTCTTGGAGTTCTTTAGCACTTATTCTCTCATTATGGAAAATGGTAGAATATTTGTTAGGTTCATCTTGAATGGTCAACTCATTCAATACTCTCTCGAAGCCTTTGGTCAAACTTTTGGTGTGCCATTTGAGGGCACTTGTCATTTTACGGATAAATGGAATCTTGATGCTCTCTTGAGTCCAACGACTGTCCTCCAAATGACCACTTGGAAGTTGACCTTGACTTCATCCTTGTCATCATTTCCGAAGAGCGTGATGGAACCGTTGTAAGAAGCCTTCATACTAAAAGACGTTCGGTGAAACGTCATGAGGTTCTCTTAAGCGACCTTAATGACGATATGGTCCAATGGACCAACATCCTTAGGGAAAATGTGTTTTGCCTTGGTGGAAACCGGGAGCATGTTCTGGCATGTTTAGTGCATATGATATTTTGTATCTTTACCGATAACAAGTACAATTTAGCATATTTTATCGCTCGACGGATCAATTATGCTATCTCCAAGCCAAAAACAAACCTCCCTTATTCCATGCTCCTTACTCGCCTTTTAAAAAGGGTCGTTCGTGACTTTCCCAATCTTAATCTTTCTCGCTTTCAACAGGTTCAACGGGTTAGGCTACCTATTCAAGAGGTATATGAAAGAAAGCCTAGAAGTTATAGAAAAGTCGACCAATAAGAGTCCGATGATGAGGACACTTTTATGCCAACAAGTGATGGTGATGGCATAGGTACAAGTGCTCATATCGGCTCTTCGAGTAACTCCCACCCATCCACTAACTCATTCGTGGACGGGTTAGAAGACCTATCTCCTCCTCCTCACCATGCTACTAGTGAAATTCCGGAGAACCTTAGTCTTGAGGATGTCTATCGGTCAAATCTTAGGACACAAGGTGAGTTGTATGATCATCGAGTGGAGTCAAGAGGTGGATTCAAGTACTTGGGAAAACTGATCAAGGGACTTGGCAAGAAGAAGAAATGAAGCTTGGTTTATCAAGGTTAACATGTTTGTAAACATGTTTGAATTGTTGAACAATTTATCCTTATTTTCTTTTTATTTTTAGGATGTTATGTTTTCTAACTAATACTTTGTGTTTGGATTACTTAGTATTTTAATCCTAATCGTCTATGATATTAATCCTTCAATTTTCATAGCTTTGTGCATATTATGTGTTTGTTAGCTTCCTAGATTTTGATTTATAGTTCACTTTGGCTTGATAAACCTTGGTATAAAATCTGGGCTAGCAAATGTTTCAGGAAGTGTCATTTTTTGAACCTACTGGTAGCGGTTCCTTATCATACCCGCGGTTCTTTATCGATATCGAACTGCGGCCCTACATATGGAACCGCCAGCCACTGTTTCGACAGAATCTTTGCTTTACACTGTTTTCCTTAATCTGTGTAAAACTTTGATAATTTTTTTGCAAAAACCTGCACTTTCTTAAACTAGGCTACCTAATTTCATTATTCACGTAAAATACTTTTAACCCATTACTAGTTTGGATCATTCCCTTCTCTTCTTAAACACTCTCTTGTTGATTGAGTTCTTCATTCCTTAGACCTCTCTCAAAACCTAAACACACAACCATGATGTCCACTAGAACATCCAACTCTTCCAAAAATTCCTCATCCAAAAGAAACCTTAAGATGAAATTTAAGTTTCCTAAACTTGGTTCTCCATCTTCTCACAAACCCAAGAGTGAAACTTCTCCTATTTTCATTTCCTCATCACCTTCACCACCCCTTGCTCCATGCAAGACCAACTCAACTCATGGTACTAACCAATCTCATGGTTCTACCTCCTCTTCATTCCAATCAAGAATGAATGAATTTTCCTCTCCATTCACTCCTAGTCCTCCTTTGGATGGGAATACTCAACCTCAACCTCTACAAAGCATTCCCTTTTTCCTTGAACCTTTGGTTACCTCTCCTTTCACTCCACCAAATTCTCCCATCTCACCCTTGGACACTATGCCTCCACCACCTCCTCCACCCTCAAACACAAATGCTCCTATTTTGGGCATTCTTATTCCTCATTTCATGGGTGATCCTTACTTCTTTGGTTTCCTAGAAGCTCATGGTGCAAATTGCCCATGTTGTCTATATAATAACTACATCATTCAAAACCTAAGGTTGGAGATGCTTGGTCTTCATATTAGGTTGCATGATTTCTTGCTTACCTTTTTCTCCATGCCTCCTCCTCCTAGGAGATGAATGATGTTTTCAAAATAAAATGCTTTTAAAGAAGGTCAAGCCAAAGAGGACTATGCATTCAAGACCTAGTTTTAGCTAACTTTGTATTAGTTAGTTGTTATTTCCTTTCTTGTATTTCCTTTCCTTTCCTTCATGAATTTCTCATGAGGATGATCTATGGATTTAGTTTATGTGTTTTAACCTATGTGGTCACATTAATCAACTTCAATTTATTTAAAATTGAACCTAAATCTATCACAACCTCTAAAAACTTGACTTAAAATAGTATCAAAATTTTTTATAAATATTTCGTCACCCTTTGTCAAGACATTCTTTGTGAATGTGTTGCTTTTAAGCAACCCTAGCATACTCTAGGGCTAAAAGAGGTAAAAATCCAAGATTTGCAAAATTTTGAAAAAGTCTTATTTTTCTCAAAAACTTTTGAAAATCATGGTCTGTGGTCCACTGGACGCGGCTCCTTAGCCACTAGGCGGCTCCATATCGATATGGAACCGTGGGCTACCATAAGGAACCGCGTACGAGAAAGATACTTTTAGCTTATTTTTTTGTCTTTCTTCTTTAACCACTGTTTTTGTTAAGATTCTTTGTTTACCTAATTTGGCTAAACATTCCCTAAAACCTTTTGTTTTCATTTTAAATCTTTGCCTTGTCTGTTTTCTTTAAATTCTTCTCTTTTGGGAGTCCTTCTCTTCATCCCTCATAATGCCTAACTCTTCCATTCCTAACCTTGACATTTCTTTGTCACAATCTTCTCAACCTAAAGCTTTTTCTTCTAAGCTTTCAAAGAAACCGAAAATCTTGGTTCGACCCATTTGGATCAAGAAGAACATGAATCCTCATGATTCATCTTCTCCAAAATCCTCCAAGAATTCTTCTTTCTCTCCGATTAAATATTGGAATGAGACTTACTCTATAAATCCAATCACGGAGAAGAGGAAATTCTTCCACCACCACCTAAACCTTTCAACTCTCCACAACTCAATGTCCTATCTTCTTTCCCTAATCTCACTAGGCATTGTGAAAACATCTCTTATCCATTATCTCCCTCTCCACCAAACTCTCGTTTTGATGGTCCTCCCCCATCTAACGACTTTGTTTTGCATCATGGTTCCTCGTGTGCTTGTTTTCGATTTCAACAAATTGAACTTGTTCATATCTATGACAAGCTAAATTTCATTGAATTCCTCCTCACTCGACCTCCTCTCAAAGTTTTCGTTCCCGTGAACAAAACTTCGAATGATGCTTCGTCGTCTTTCTTTTCCAACTAAGACACATTTTGTACTTTAGTTGTTTGAGTCAATAAAACTTAAGCAATCTTGGAAGATTATCCCGCTAATTCTTTTTCACACATTTGTTAAAGAGTTGATCATGGTTAAAACTTACAATTAATTATGGGTGATTCTATAAATTCTAAATTTTAACCCCTTGACATTTTAATCATCTTTGATTGGTTTGGATGTTTCTTTTCTTCCTTTATTACACCAATTGAACTATGATGTTGTCAATACACACTCTTTAGACATACATAGAAAATACTTGCTTCTAATTTGATATTTCTTTTTGTTCTCCCTCTCAAGTTAGTTAGTAGGTAGTACACATATATACAATGGTGTTTCTTTTCTTTCTTCTAACCTTTGTGTAGCATGTCACCTTTGCCCATTCTCTTGGTGCCCCAAGCAAGGGGGAGTAAGCACCAAGGGGGAGCTACTAGCAAAGTCCGGTTCTTTTCTTCTTCAAAGACATGTGCTAACCTTTTTTCTTCGACAAAGGGGGAGAAATGATAGTGATAAACTCGTTAATAATTCGAATAATCTTGAATTTTATGTAAATGAGTTTATAGTTTGTCGTAATAAAAAAGAGGTAGATTGTTAATGCAAAGCAATTCCTAAAAACATTGTTAGTATTAATTAATCTTTCTTAGTTTTGATCACGACAAATAACAAAGACATTTATTGTCAAACACAATCATAAAACGAATTATCTAACAAACACTATCATCAAGGTAATAATCATTACACTAACATATCTTAATCATGCTTAGTGATCATAAAAGTGATTAGCCTTAAAACTCACTTTTGTCAAATGTAACAAAAGATTTTTAATAAACTTTATTTTTAAGAAAATGTTTTATTAAAATGAAAATATAAATTTGAATATGGCATATTCCAAATGCCATAAGAATATCCTTTGAAGGCTCACTAAAAGACAAAATGGAGCGGAGTCTACACTCCGCAGTTCCTAAGTGCCTTTGTGGTTCCCTATCGATAAGGAACCGCCTGGGTAGCTAAGGAACCGCCCCCAGCTAGCCGTTGGGATTTGTATTCTATAAATAGTGGATCAAATCTGTATTTTCATTAACTCTTTTTGGACATCTCTTTCATCCTTCTTTCTCCTATCTAATCCTAGTCATTTGTAAATGATCACTTAATGTGTTAAGTATGTTTACTTATGATTATCCTCTTGATCTCCTTCTTTACCTTGTCCAAAGAGAAGATCACTCACACACTTGTGATGTGATTAAAGATGAAGCCTTCATGAAGATCATCCTCTCCTAAAGATCTAGTCATGTTCGTCATTTGATTATTTGTGTCTTGTGTAGATCCAATGTATTTGTGAATACTTGGACTAGTTGTGTTCATACAAGCTATGTGTGAATACTTGGATTAGAGTTGTGTAAATCCTTTGCATATGTGTGTGCTTGGATTTGTGTTGTGTAGATCCAAGCTACATGTGTGTACTTGGATATGTTTAGTTGAGTTGTAATAAGTTGTGTTAGTTCTCACAAAACTATAAAGTGATGTGGTTGTGTCTTGTGAGTTCTCACTAAACTATAAAGTGACGTGTAGTTATGTTGTGTGAAGTTCTCACTTAGCTTCAAAGTGAAGAGTCGTGAAGATTGGTTCTAGCTTTGGATTAGAACTCGATATCTAGCCTTGTGTCGGAAAATGGTGAATTGGGCAACGTTGTGAAGATTGGTTCTAGCTGTAACACCCCAAAATATGATATGCGGAAGCGGTGAAGCTCGGGGGCTGTTACGTCATTGTATCATAGTTCATGGTACAAGAGAACGACTCTAAATGAGACGTTTTATAAAAATACCTCGTTGAATGTAAATAAAAGCATCAAAGTACAAAAGGTCTCAGTTTCAAAAGATAGCGTAGCGGAATATAAAAGTTTTAAACATCAACGAGATAACAGTTCAAAAGCATAAGTGAATAAATGTCCGAAGATAGCCATGAAATGCATGCGGACTCCAAGTACTTCACACAGCAGATACAAATCATCATCAATTACCTGAGATAAATGCTAAATTGGGTCAACATAAAGTTGGTGAGAATATAGGTTTCAAGTAAAAATTCATAGTAATTCGATTTCAGATTTCATTTCATGTACACATGTAACTATAGGAGATATAGTGTCAAGTGTAGGATAAATTGGGTGTTCACAATATTTATGATAGCTAAGCTCGTGACATCGAAACTAATGATCCAGTGCATACAATAGATTGTATACATAAATTGCCCCAATAGAGTACCTAGCCAAGATAACTCAGTTCATACAAATGGTACACACTCGTCCGGCATCAGAATGCCCGAGTGGAGGTTGTCAACCCTCAATAGATCTATCCGTAACATAAGAGCTTACTCCAGCAGAGTAACTAACGATTCACGATAGTGGGGACTATGGCTAAAGCAACTTAAGCTATCTCATAAACATTGTTCACAAAATGTTCACAGAAATCTAGTTTTACTTGCGTCCAGAAGCAAGCATTGAAAGAATTTATCACATCCCAAAACATTAAACATATAAAAACAGTTTAATAGGGGTCTATAAACTCACCTCAAGCAACGATTCTAACCGCACAAGTATGATCAAATAGTAGCGAGCAACTCTAGCAACAACCTAAATATAATACTATAGTTTAGGTGCTAGCAAATAAGTCACAATAGTTCGTCGCGTACGTTACTCATCAATCATATATATATTTTGTTGTTAAAATCGTGACTTGTAAATATCATATCGTTGTAAACATTATAGTATATATATACTTAGGCAAAAATATTTATTTTTGACTCGACGAAATTTTGACAGCCTTTCGGCGTAAATTTTAATTTACCCAAATTTATCTTAATAAATTTTCCAACACGATTTCTAACGAAAATTCGGCAGCCGTTCGGCGTCACATAAAAATTTGCCATTTTTAGTAAGTACTCAAATCTCGCCCTAAAACCCCTAATTTCAACACTTTCTCAATCGCCAATGTTTCAACAAGTCATTTTCCCGCAATAGTATCAAGTTCCACTTTCAACGCTCAAACTTTTAACGATACACCAAGTATTCACATTTCGCGCTAATACCCTTTTACAAAACGATCCCAACATTCATATACAACATTTAGTAACCATTTCGACACTTAAAACAACTACGTTTGACCCGAAAATGTCGTTTCGACCACTTTGAAAATCTAGACAGCAAGTACATTATAGTGTTTTTCACAAAAATTAAGTTTTCCGACAACGAAATTTAAACGACCATATCTTACTCATTTTAGCTCCGGTTTTAGCTCATAATATATCGAAACGATGGTATTAACTTATATTTTCATAATATCGTAGTAAACTAGTGTCAAAACAATTTTTACGACCCTCTATGCCTCTTATAAAAATCGGACAGATTGTATACTTTTCGTAAAAACTCGTTTTCGACCATTTTCAAGCGTAACCACTAGTAGTAACACTACTAGTTCCCTCCAATTATTCATAAACACACTCAAAATCAAAGATTTATCTTCAAGTCCACAAATCTAAAAATATACATTTTTATATTTTACAAGTCTTTCAATTAAATCATTTTCATGCATGGATCTAATAGATCCACACATAATTTTCATAGATCTAAAATATTTCATGACCAAAAATAATTTTTATCATTTTATTTCAAGAAAATAGTTGATGAGTAACATGCATGTATAGATCTACAAAGATTATGCATAAAAAATGAAAAAGATGAAAAAGGTTTAAAAAATAACCTTGAGTAACGACTCTACGTAACCACGACAACCCGATCTACGCTCTAACCCACTAATAATCAACAAGAACTCAACTTCTATAAACTACCACCAAAACTTCTCAAATCTACAAACCAAGAAAACCCATTCTTCTTTATACTTGTACAAACCCTGGGATATTTTTATTTTGTGTCAAATCTTCTTAAAATGGAGCTTCAAAAAAATCAACAATGGTGGAAATGGTGTTGTGTTTGTGCCGCGTGTTTTAGAGAGAGAGAAGGGAGAGTTGTGTGTTTCTTTGAGTGAAGTGTATGTGTAAATAATGTGAAGTGATTTTAAGGTTAAATGGTTAATAAGTTAAAAGGTGTAGGAAAATGTAAGTTAAGCTTAAAATGGCAATTGGAAGAAAATTTGGTTTAGCTTGCATGTGGGTGAAGTTTGGCCGGTTATGGGGGGTCCCACAAGGTAAATAATTCAAAAATTTTACTATGGTAACTAGTTAGAAGGTTTAAGGTAAAAATGTTAGTTAGTTTTAGGTAAATGTTGAAAAGTATATAGTTAAGTTTAAAATTACGTAAAACTTAAAAATTTGACGAAATATATTAAATTTATGATTTTTCGACGAAAACTGACATTTTACGATTTATAAAGTATTTTATGCATGCTAACGACGGTTAAACGTAAAAACGACGTAAAATACGAAAACGCGATACGTTAATTAAATATTCACAGAAAATACGATTTATTACTATAAATAGCAAAAATACTAAAATACAGGCATATAAACATATACAGAAATATTTAAATACGCTGTTCATGAAAATACGATCACACTGTTAAAAACTAAATAGTTAAGCACATAATTCACAGATAACGAATAATCTCACGGATTATCGTCAATTCATTGACCGTCTCAGCACTTTGGTCAGGTTCACAGAAAGTGTTCAGAATAATGACTGAGCACAGTGTCAGGTCATTACTCGTCATCAAACAGTTTTTCAGAAAACGCGGGATAACTTCCCGGTTCCAACACAGTTAAATCACATAGTTGACTAAATAAAAAGTCAAAGGGTAAAATAGTCATTTTACAAAGTAGGGAAAATTACCAGGTGTTACATCATCCCCTTGATTGAGAAGCTTTGTCCTCAAAGCTTAGGAGTGCCACGGGTTCTAGAGTTGTCAAAGAGTTGCGGATATTTCTTGCGAAATTGATCCTCACGCTCCCAAGTGAATTCAGGTCCACGTTTAGAATTCCACCACACCTTGATGATCGGAATACAACTTTGCTTCAATCGTTTGACCTCACGGTCCATGATTTCAATAGGTTCTTCGACAAATTGCATCTTGTCGTCGATTCGAAGTTCCTCCAATGGTATAATGAGTGTCTCATCAGAAAGGCACTTCTTCAAGTTCGACACATGAAAAGTGATGTACACGCGGCTCAACGCTTGCGGTAATTCGAGACGATAGGCTACGGTTCCAACCTTTGCCAGAATTTTGAAAGGTCCAATATAACGGGGGTTCAGCTTCCCTCGCTTGCCAAAACGTACCACACCTTTCCAAGGTGATACTTTTAGCATCACTTTGTCTCCTACTTGAAATTCGAGAGGCTTACGTCGAACGTCGGCGTAACTCTTTTGACGATCACAGGCTGCTTGAATTCGGCTCTTGATTTGAACAATCTTCTCAGTTGTTTCACGAATGAGTTCAGGGCCAGTGAGTTGAATATCCCCAACCTCACTCCAACACACAGGCGAGCGACATTTACGACCATACAACGCTTCAAACAGTGCAGCCTTAATACTGGTATGATAACTGTTGTTGTAAGAGAATTCCACTAGAGGTAAATGTCTGTCCAATTGCTTCCCAAAGTCAAGCACGCAAGCACGCAACATGTCCTCCAGTGTTTGAATAGTTCTATCCCTCTGTCCGTCAGTCTGCGGGTGATAAGCAGTCGTCATGTCCAATTGCGTACCCAACGCTTTCTGAAGTGATTTCCAGAATTCCGAAGTGAATCTACCGTCTCTATCGGAAATTATCGAGATCGGTATCCCATGTTTTGCGACTACTTCCTTCAGGTAAAGTCTCGTAAGCTTATCCATTGAATCATCTTCCTTCATAGCCAAAAAGTGTGCAGATTTCGTAAGTCGATCCACACTTACCCAAATTGTGTCGTATCCGTTTGTCGTTTTAGGTAGCTTAGTTATGAAATCCATGGTTATGTTTTCCAACTTCCACATAGGAATTATAGGTTGAACCAACAATCCAGATGGTTTTTGGTGTTCTGTTTTCACTCTAGCACAAGTCAGACACTTCCCTACATACGTAGCGATTTCAGCTTTCATATTTGGCCACCAATATAGCTTCTTCATATCCTGATACATTTTGCCAGATCATGGGTGAATCGAATACTTAGATTTATGCGACTCGTGTATAATCACGTCCCTAAGTCCTCCAAACCGTGGTAACCAACTTCTACCATTCAGACATAGTGTTCCATTAGTGCTTGTCTCTAATTTCTTACTAACCATTCCCCCTAGTTTCTCAGCTTCAACATGTTCAGGCTTAGGGGCTTCGGTTTGTGCTTCACGAATTTGCACAGGTAAGTTCGGATTGATAACCATAGCTAACGATCTAACTCTACGTGTCATCAATTGTTCCTTTCTACTTAGCGCATCCGCCACTACATTGGCCTTCCCAGGGTGGTAGCGGATTTCACAGTCGTAATCGCTGAGCAACTCGATCCATCGACGTTGTCTCATGTTCAGTTCCTTCTGGTCAAGAATATGTTGTAAACTCTTGTGATCGGTATAGACGACACACTTGGTTCCATACAAGTAGTGTCTCCACAATTTCAAGGCAAATACCACCGCTCCTAGCTCCAAGTCGTGCGTAGTATAGTTTTTCTCAAGCGTTTTCAATTGTCGTGACGCGTAGGCGATAACTTTCTTCCTTTGCATCAACACAACTCCCAATCCTTTTGCTGATGCATCACATTAGACTACAAAGTCTTCCGATCCTTCTGGTAACGATAGAATAGGCGCACTACACAACATTTGTTTCAACTTCTGGAATGCTAATTCCTCTTTATCTCCCCATTCGTATTTCACCTTCTTTTGAGTCAACTTCGTCAATGGTTTCGCGATCTTCGAGAATCCCTCGATGAACCTTCGATAATATCCGGCGAGTCTTAAGAATTGGCAAATTTCAGTCGGTGTCGTAGGAGCAGTCCACTCCCTAATTGATTCAATCTTGGCAGGATCAACATGAATCCCCTTGCTATCAATAACGTGACCTAGAAATTGTACTCTTGGCAACCAAAAATCACACTTCGAGAACTTAGCGTACAATTCCTCCTTCTTAAGCAATTCCAATATTATCTTAAGATGTTCCTCATGTTCCTTCTCATTCCTTGAGTAAATCAGTATGTCATCGATGAACACAATGACAAACTTGTCCAAATACGATTTACACACCCGGTTCATGAGGTTCATAAACACAGCAGGTGCGTTTGTCAAATTGAATGGCATCACTTGGAACTCATAGTATCCATACCTAGTCCTAAAAGCAGTCTTTGCAACATCTTCCTCACGGACTCTCAATTGGTGATAACCAGACCTAAGGTTAATCTTCGAGTAAACGCTCGATCCTTGCAACTGATCAAACAGGTCATCGATCCTAGGTAACGGGTAACGGTTCTTGATGGTAAGTTTGTTCAACTCACGATAGTCGATACACATCCGAAAACTCCCATCCTTCTTCTTTACAAATAAGACTGGAGCTCCCCAGGGTGAAGAACTCGGTCTTATGAATCCTTTATCAGTCAACTCTTGTAGTTGCATCGCTAGTTCTTGCAATTCCAACGGTGCTAAACGGTAAGGCGCTCGAGCAACAGGTGCAACTCCCGGTATTAAATCGATCTGGAATTCAACTTGTCTGGCCGGCGGAAATCCAGGCAAATCTTCAGGAAAGACTTCCGGAAAATCCCGTACGATAGGTACATCTTCCAACCGTTTTTCTTCCGTCTGCTTTTCAGTAACACAGGCTAAAAATACGTGGCAACCTTCCGACAACAACTTTTGAGCCTTGACACGCGAGATAATGTTCAGTCGTGACTTTCCTTTTCCGTTACTTGTATCCCCTTGTACCTCCAAAACTTCATCACCAAATGGTAAGCGAACGATCTTCTCGTCGCATACAATCGTAGCATGATATCTCGACAACCAATACATTCCGACAATCACGTCAAAACACCCTAACTCAACAGGCATAAGGTCTATTACGAAAGGATGACCTAGAAGATTTAAAGTGCATCCACGAAGTATAGTGTCGGCTTCTATCAACTTTCCATTAGCTAACTCAATAGTGTACTTAGTGTCTAAGGGCGAAGGGGTCACATCAAGTAAAACACTAAAAACAGTCGACATAAAACTCCTATCGGCTCTAGTATCAAATAAAATAGAAGCGTAACGACCATTGAGAAGAAACGTACTCGTCATGACGTCGGGGTTTTGTTGCGCTTCTCCTCCTCCTATCACATAAACCCTTCCACGAGCTTCCCCAGCTTTAGCAATCTTTCCTTGGTCCTTATTCTTTTTCTTTGGGCACTCATTGTTGTAGTGTCCCTTTTGTTGACATTCAAATCAAGTGACGTTGGCTTTCGGGTTGGGTGGTGACTTACAGTCTCTAGCAATGTGTCCAGTTTTCTTGCAGTTGTGACATTGTACATTGCATTGTCCATTGTGGTGACGCTTACATCGGTTGCACAAAGGTAACGTCCCATTGTATACTCCCTTTTCCCCGGTACCAGCAGTGTACGCCTTCACGGTTTCTCGCCTCTTATTCGGATAGTTCCCATGGTTGTTCCTTTGGTTATTCCCCCATTTTCTCTTGTTGTCTGCGGCATTCCTAGCATTTGCTCGAACAACTTGGCTCATCAGACTGTGAGCCATCCTTATAGCATCACTAACTTTTGTCGGTCCAGACGATGTCACATTCCCTTGAACGCTACCAGGTAAACCCCAAATATAGCGCTCAACCTTCTTTTCTTCATCTGGAACCATTCCAGGACATAGCAAACACAACTCTTGGAACCTCCTAGTATACGTACCAATGTCATTGTTTTTCACAGTCAGGTTCCACAGTTCAATTTCCATTTTCTGAATCTCATTACGAGGACAGTATTCCTTAGTCAACAACTTCTTAAGTTCCTCCCAACTCATTCCATACGCCTCCTCGGCTCCAACCGTCTGCACATGGGTGTTCCACCATGTCAACGCTCCAGCAGCTAAAGTACAAGTAGAATAAGTCACTTGGTTTTCAACAGTACATCCACTGACACGGAACACAGATTCCGTCTTTTCAACCCAACGAGCTAATCCGACAGCTCATTCAGTAACATTAAAATTCAAAGGGTCACAACTCCTAAAGTCCTTGTAAGTACACGGCTTAGGCGGTCGATTGTCAACATCGTTCGGCGGTGCTTGGTTCACGTTGTTGTTAGCTTGAATGTTTGCCAATGCAGCGGTTACTCGTTGTGTAATTAGTTCTTCCAATTGTTCGTCAGTCATTCCGTTACGTGTGTTTACCATTGTTTCTCTGATTTAAGACAACAATGCAAATAAGGTTCAAGCACGAATATACACGTTATATATTTCTTATGCTAAAATAAAATGAAGAATTTAACAATACAACAAACATAGAAAGGATAGTCACTGATCAAAGATATAAAGTTAAATTCCCATTCATTATCAAAATATCAAGTACATAGTCATAAAATAAGAGTAGACGACGACATAACTTGCGACAACCAAATGTTAGATATTCGCGCGAATGGTTGTAGGGTATGCATGAAACAATCATGTATAGAAATTAAAGTATGCAAATCAGCGAAATGCATATGTACATAATACATATTACGTATTACATAATATATAATACATATTACTTATAGTGTTATCGTACGTAATACATTACGTAGTACATATATGTATACAGAGTAACAAGTAGCCACATCGGTTATAGTCTAGGCCTAAGATGCAAACCTAGTTCTCTATAACCAAGGCTCTGATTACCAAATCTGTAACACCCCAAAATGTGATATGCGGAAGCGGTGAAGCTCGGGGGCGTTTACGTCATTGTATCATAGTTCAAGGTACAAGAGAACGACTCTAAATGAGACGTTTTATAAAAATACCTCGTTGAATGTAAATAAAAGCATCAAAGTACAAAAGGTCTTAGTTTCAAAAGATAGCGTAGCGGAATATAAAAGTTTTAAACATCAACAAGATAACAGTTCAAAAGCATAAGTGAATAAATGTCCGAAGATAGCCATGAAATGCATGCGGACTCCAAGTACTTCACACTGCAGATACAAATCATCATCAATTACCTGAGATAAATGCTAAATTGGGTCAACATAAAGTTGGTGAGAATATAGGTTTCAAGTAAAAGTTCATAGTAATTCGATTTCGGATTTCATTTCATGTACACATGCAACTATAGGAGATATAGTGCCAAGTGTAGGATAAATTGGGTGTTCACAATATTTATGATAGCTAAGCTCGTGACATCGAAACTAATGATCCAGTGCATACAATAGATTGTATACATAAATGCCCCAATAGAGTACCTAGCCAAGATAACTCAGTTCATACAAATGGTACACACTCGTCCGGCGTCAGAATGCCCAAGTGGAGGTTGTCAACCCTCAACAGATCTATCCGTAACATAAGAGCTTACTCCAGCAGAGTAACTAACGATTCACGATAGTGGGGACTATGGCTAAAGCAACTTAAGCTATCTCATAAACATTGTTCATAAAATGTTCACAGAAATCTAGTTTTACTTGCGTCCAGAAGCAAGCATTGAAAGAATTTATCACATCCCAAAACATTAAACATATAAAAACAGTTTAATAGGGATCTATAAACTCACCTCAAGCAACGATTCAAACCGCACAAGTATGATCAAATAGTAGCGAGCAACTCTAGCAACAACCTAAATATAATACTATAGTTTAGGCGCTAGCAAATAAGTCACAATAGTTCGTCACGTACGTTACTCATCAATCATATATATATTTTGTTGTTAAAATCGTGACTTGTAAATATCATATCGTTGTAAACATTATAGTATATATATACTTAGGCAAAAATATTTATTTTTTACTCGACAAAATTTCGACAGCCTTTCGGCGTAAATTTTAATTTACCCAAATTTATCTTAATAAATTTTCCAACACGATTTCTAACGAAAATTCGGCAGCCTTTCGGCGTCACATAAAAATTTGCCATTTTTAGTAAGTACTCAAATCTCGCCCTAAA
Organism: Glebionis coronaria; assembly: GCA_025667525.1. NCBI lineage: Eukaryota > Viridiplantae > Streptophyta > Magnoliopsida > Asterales > Asteraceae > Glebionis > Glebionis coronaria. The sequence continues at coordinate 91,628,005 of CM046874.1, read as the reverse complement.
ACCCCTAATTTCAACACTTACTCAATCGCCAATGTTTCAACAATTCATTTCCCGCAATAGTATCAATTTCCACTTTCAACGCTCAAACTTTTAACGATACACCAAGTATTCACATTTCGCGCTAATACCCTTTTACAAAACGATCCCAACATTCATATACAACATTTAGTAACCATTTCGACACTTAAAACAACTCCGTTTGACTCGAGAATGTCGTTTCGACCACTTTGAAAATCTAGACAGCAAGTACATTATAGTGTTTTTCACAAAAATTAAGTTTTCCGACAACGAAATTTAAACGACCATATCTTACTCATTTTAGCTCCGTATTTAGCTCATAATATATCGAAACGATGGTATTAACTTATATTTTCATAATATCGTAGTAAACTAGTGTCAATACAATTTTTAGGACCCTCTATGCCTCTTATAAAAACCAGACAGATTGTATACTTTTCGTAAAAACTCGTTTTCGACCAATTTCAAGCGTAACCACTAGTAGTAACACTACTAGTTACCTCCAATTATTCATAAACACACTCAAAATCAAAGATTTATCTTCAAGTCCGCAAATCTAAAAATATACATTTTTATATTTTACAAGTCTTTCAATTAAATCATTTTCATGCATGGATCTAATAGATCCACACATAATTTTCATATATCTAAAATATTTCATGACCAAAAATAATTTTTATCATTTTATTTCAAGAAAATAGTTGATGAGTAACATGCATGCATATATCTACAAAGATTATGCATGAAAAATGAAAAAGATGAAAAAGGTTTAAGAAATAACCTTAAGTAACGACTCTATGTAACCACGACAACCCGATCTACGCTCTAACCCACTAATAATCAACAAGAACTCAACTTCTATAAACTATCACCAAAACTTCTCAAATCTACAAACCAAGAAAACCCATTCTTTTTTATACTTGTACAAACCCTAGGATGTTTTTATTTTGTGTCAAATCTTCTTAAAATGGAGCTTCAAGAAAATCAACAATGGTGGAAATGGTGTTGTGTTTGTGCCGTGTGTTTTAGAGAGAGAGAAGGAGAGTTGTGTGTTTTTTTTAGTGAAGCGTATGTGTAAATAATGTGAAGTGATTTTGAGGTTAAATGGTTAATAAGTTAAAAGGTGTAGGAAAATGTAAGTTAAGCTTAAAATGGCAATTGGAAGAAAATTTGATTTAGCTTGCATGTGGGTGAAATATGGCCGGTTATGGGGGGGGGGGGGGGGTCCCACAAGATAAATAATTCAAAAATTTTAGTTAGATTGTTTAAGGTAAAAAAGTTAGTTAGTTTTAGGTAAATGTCGAAAAGTAAATAGTTAAGTTTAAAATTACGTAAAACTTAAAAATTTGACGAAATATATTAAATTTATGATTTTTCGACGAAAACTGACATTTTATGATTTATAAAGTATTTTATGCATGCTAACGATGGTTAAACGTAAAAACGACGTAAAATACGAAAACGCGATACGTTAATTAAATATTCACAGAAAATACGATTTATTACTATAAATAGCAAAAATACTAAAATACAGGCATATAAACATATACAGAAATATTTAAATACGTTGTTCATGAAAATACGATCACGCTGTTAAAAACTAAACAGTTAAGCACATAATTCACAGATAACGAATAATCTCACGGATTATTGTCAATTCATTGACCGTCTCAGCAGTTTGGTCAGGTTCACAGAAAGTGTTCAGAATAATGACTGAGCACAGTGTCAGGTCATTACTCGTCATCAAACAGTTTTTCAGAAAACGCGGGATAACTTCCCGGTTCCAACACAGTTAAATCACATAGTTGACTAAATAAAAAGTCAAAGGGTAAAATAGTCATTTTACAAAATAGGGAAAATTACCAGGTGTTACACTAGCTTTGGATTAGAACTCGACATCTAGCCTTATGTCGTAAAATGGTGAAGTGGGCGACGTTGTGTAGATTGGTCCTAGCTAAGATTAGGTCTCGACATTTAGCTTAGTGTCGGAAAATAATGTAAGCGACGTTGTAAGGTTTTTTCCGCCAAGAAGGGAGCTTGTGGATATAGTGTAAATCTCGAGTAAGGTGTACTCGAGGAGTGGAGTAGGAACGAGGATAGAGCCTCCTTGTCGAACCACTATAAATCTTGGTGTCTTTTTACAAGGTTGTTTCTTTCCTTACTCATTACTTACATTCATCATCATTACACTTACTACTTATTGTTAATGCATTAGAATTGAACCTAATCATTATGCAACTAGCTTTCAAGAAAAATATAGTTTTGGCACTCACCTACAACTTCGACTTGCTAAGTCCTTGGAAAAAATGTCCATTTTAGCTTTCGGGGGAGGCTCAACCGCTCAAGGCAACTTCAACAACTTCATACCAAAACAAGTCTCTCCATGGACTTCAGCAAACACTTCGAGTACGAGTTTATAACCATCGTCTTTAGCAACAGTGAGCTAGCAAGTAAAGACTTTCATGAAATTTAATTCATTCTTTAAGCCTTTAAATTTACAAAACCACACTTTCTATAGTTGTAGTTGTCCCATTATGCTTTATTCAATCTTTGAAGAACCATCTAGGACTGCATTTTACATTTCAGCTTACGAAATTCATTATTATTAGCTAACATATTTGAGGATATTTAATAATTCAATTAAATATGCATCTACTCATTGTGATCGTAAGATAATGCAGATTTGGGGAGCTTTGAATTAGTTCCAAAGCGAATGACACCATAGTTTTACTCCTAAAATCTACATTACACAATGCAAGTTTCTCAAGTAATGGTAAAGCTGTCAGGACACTCCTTTTAGCATCAGCCAATAATTGCAAGAAAATACATATGTTGAAAGCCACTTGATTTTCTTAAGGGAATAACCGATAAATGTGGGATATATCATAAAATAAATTCGAACTTCCAACTTAGCAATACCTAGCAATTATGTAAACCAAGACTAACTCTTGGAGTGCAAGCTCTAGTTCCTCAACTCTAGTGAGAAAAGATAAAGAGAAGAAATAATGTCAAAACAAAGATAAATAAAAGGAATTGGGATGTTGATTGGAAGAATGTGGTTTATGAAATTGTTAATGAGGGTTTTAGGCATACAATTAAAAGTTTTTTTTGGATATAATGGCCATTGCTACTGTGATATACCACATTTGGAATGAAAGGAACAAGAGAACTTTCACACAAGATCGGACGAAATGTCAATGTCTAGTGAATAGAATTTTGGAAAACAAGAAGATGCAATTGATGAGCTTAAAAAATCGAAATTCAAAAGTTTGTTAGTGAAATGAGAAAAAAATGTAGGCTACATACAACCATAAAAATAGGTAAGTTTACTACATTCTAGGTGATTGTCTCTAAAGAAATACATGGTTGTTAAGGAAATTTGTGAAGAATGGAATGTACAAATGAACTTTTGTATATTCAAATATCGTATTAAAACGATATTAATGTTTTAATAACTCTTAACGTTTTGTTAATGACAAAACATCAAAACATATATTTATGTTTCTGTTACAAACAATATCTAAGTCTTTTAATCTATGAACTTATGTTCTAAACTTTTATAAAAAGTTTTATACACTTTTACTCTTTAATTGTAAAAATAAAATGGATATAATGTATCTATCTCTCTTTCTATATCAGATATATAAAAGTCAACCATGACTAAATTCATTGATTGAGTGCGATCTTTGACAAACATTTATGAGGCAACAAAAGTTAGACCTGGGCGGACCCCTGGGTAAAGGGGCCGACGGGTTCCGTGACTTTCTGGTACTTTACCGATAAATACCATGCTTTGTCCAAGCTTAAAACTCACCCCTCTTCTAACCTTTCTCTCTAAACTCTCTACATATATCTAATTCTCTGACCTCCTTCTTTTCTTACTTCTTGTCTCTTGGAATTTAGATATTTGTGTACTTGAAGATCGGTTATGAGAATTCTATCTTCTAAGCTTTGATCCTTTGAAGCTTCACATTGTGTGAATGTGTTAAGTTTTATCTACACAATCACCATTGTTGTACCCATTCTTCTACCTACTTGTGTAATAGTGTGGTTGGTGTCGTAAACCACAAAGTAATTAGTGTAAAGGGAATTGTTGTACCCGTGTAAAGAACAAGACATCCTAGCTTAGGCGTCGATAAAGATTGTAAGCTAAAGTGTGAAGGTTTCTCCACCGTTGTAAAGGAGATTCGTTTACTAGCGAAGTAAAACTCTCGAGTGGATACTCGAGGAGTGGAAGTAGGGGCAAGATAAGTGAGATCTTGCTATGCCGAACCACTATAAATCATTGTGCATTGTGATTTGTTTCAACTTATCTCATCTCTATTACTTTGTCAATCATGCTTGATCTATATCCATAATAATCATGAAAAAGTTTCAAAGTAATTAAAATTAATCGGTAAAAACTATTCAACCCTCCTTCTAGTTTTCTACAACTTTGTTAAATTGAAGATTGTCCAGGCCTATTTTTCATATTTTGATCTACAAAAGAGGTGTTTGGGATAAGAAGTTGTTTCGGGAATATGTGGAAAGAATGTGTTGAGCCCTACTATTATCATTAAACATATAACAATAAGTATAATTTCAGTCCGTCACAATGGTTTGAACCTTGTACTTTGAAGTTTTCGTCATATTATTTCCTCTTTGACTCCTATATGTCTATCTAATTAGCCTTATGAGGGTTTGATCACCTACTTTAGGTCATTTAGGACTTTTTCATAGGAATATGTACCAAAAAGCACGTGTATTATTGTAGCAGTAAATAGCCTCGATAAGTTGTGCATACAGATTGGAATAAAGAGTGGTGTAAGAAGACACTTGTTGGTCTAATCTATGCATATGCTACAAGATCTTAGGATGATTGTGCATGAGGGTGTGTGTTTCTTTCCTAGTGATGGCTACATCTCTGTGTGGCTTTTTCAATTAGTGAAGACGTTGTTGGTAACTGTTTTTTGTCCACACATATGTAGGAAATGTAACTAGGTAGGAAGAGCCCTTATGTAGTGCGAAAGGTTTTTATATCCTACACAATGATGCCCTCTCTTGACATCATATGCTATTGTAAATGTTGGTATAATGGCTTATATGATGTCCTTAGACGTGGAAATGTAGTGTGAGGATATAGTTTTGGTGCATTAAGGTGAACAACAGGGTTAGATGTGATATATGATCTTATCTCAGATTTTTGGGTACTGCTTATAGTGTCACCCGATATAGATGTTATTTCCATTAGAGATATAATGTAGATATCATATATAATGCTTATGTGATAGGATGTATGATTTTGAGGTTTGAATAACAAAGTTAATGATGTTTGTATGCTACTTTGGGTTCTTATTTATTGTAATCATCATTTGGTAATTAATAGAGATGTTCACTTTGCAACAACAAAACTCTAGTGGGAAAATTTGTTGTCCCATGATTTATGATGATTAAACACGAATTATAGTAAAGAAGAATAAGAAAAGAGATGGATTTTAGAGAGAGAAAGTAGAGAGAGAAAAGAGAGAGAATGGTTGGAAACTTGAGGATTATTAGATTGAGAGAGAAATAAATGAAATGGTAACCAACACCCTCCTAACATGCTAAGAGGGTAGTATTTATAACCAAGCCTACATGTGGCTTATGGGCTATATGATAATGGGTCGGGCTTGTCTTTGGACTTTAGATAGCTTAAGTTCAAGCCCGTGAATCCCGACCATCCTACTACTTATTACAATGTTCTAAGAATTAATACATAATAAACCTATGACCGAACATTCTTGTTTGACTCAATATTTTGAGGCTAACAAAATTTAATCCTAAGATCTCTACGTTTAGGCACCTACTAATAAACTTCCCACATGTGTAAGTGTTTGCTCAAAACAAACCAAGTCCAAGTTCAAATGCCCTAGATTTAGATAACCATAAAAATCGGAAGTTGGATGCAAACTACATTTTTGAATCTCCATGGTTGTTAACTCTCTACAAGAGAAAATATAGCTAGTTAACCTAATTGGTTGTGCAAGTAGATTAACATATGTAAGAGTCAACTGCTTTAGTCACTTGCGATTATAAAATTAATCTCTTTATTGATATCTTCAGCATCCATCACGGAGTGACATTCTTGAACTATGCAAAGACTAAACTTCTATATGGACCTTTAAGTAGAAGCAAAAGCCTGCTAATAGTTCTCTTGTAAAATATTTCTTTTCCTTTATCTTGTAAGAATCCATGAAAGTTCCTTATTAAAATCGAGTTGTGAGACTATCTTCCACTTATACCTCCACTCTTTCGACAATATAGAAGTTCTAACCGCTTCTTGTATTGGCAAACTATCTAGAATATTATTTATCAGGATATCTAGCATATTCTTAATTACATCTTCGTCTGGTGAAACCTGTGATGCTTTGGGTATCCATCTACCACTCCATGTTTTCTAACAAGAAAATGATAAAAGTCATTAATATAATTGACACATTCAAACTCCATATCTTCGAACAATAATACAATCCATTCTTTCTATTTATACTGATTAAATTATTTTATTGGGTGAAAACGGATACGTATGAAACATATTGTTTTTGAATCCAAGTTAATGAGTTTAAAGTTGCTTATTTAAACTGATTATGAGACTATAACTAATTGTTAGCCTCAAAATATTAAGTCAAACAAAATTGCTCGGTCATATGTTTATTATGTATCGTATTTTAGAACGTTGTAATAGGTAGTAGATTAGTCATGTTTTACAGGCTTAACTTTAAGCTAAAGTTCATTCATAAGTAACTAAAGCCCAAAAAGAAAGCCCAGCCCATTAGAATATAGTCCATAAACAAGACCGCATGTGGGTGGACTATATATACCCTTCCTAGCATGTTAGGAAGGGTGTTGGTCATTTGTTATTTCTATCTCTAATCTAATCCTCCCAACTTTCCAACCATTCTCTCTCTACTTTCTCTCTCTATAATTCATATCTTTTCATCTCTACTTTCTTGTTTAATCATCTAATAATATGGGACAACAATTGGTATCAATCTCCATGGGATAGATACGTGGTTGGTTTTGGTTCTCTTATTGATTTCGTGGGTTTTTCTTCATCTTTAAGCTCGAATCATCAAAATTTTTGCGTTTTCGTGGTGTTAGTGAGTAAACCAATCGACTACATAGGCGTGGTAGTGATTTGGGTTACTTAGATTGGTCAAAAACGCGAAATTTTGTGGTGTTTAGCTTCATTTTAGGCTTGAGATCTCGTAAATCATAAAGTTCTTCCAAGATCCTATTTCCTAGGAATTCTGCCATAATTTCGCAATATTGCTTCACATTGCGTAACTGAATACATTCTAAGTTTTGCGGAATTGTTCAACTTTTGCAATTGCGTAATTGTATCTTCTCGTTCATTGCGAAATTGTGTGTTCTTCAGTGTTAGGAACAAAGTATTTAGAAGTTACTCCTGGTCATATAGCAGTTCCTACTGGAGTACTTTATTCCTCCTGGTCGTATTATAAAGTTGAAAGATGATTATAGAAGATATGATCAAGGAAGATTGTAGAAGATAAGATCAAATATTTAGTCTTCCTATTCATATGGAAAGTATTAAATATATTGATTATGATGAGAAGGTTACAAGTTTGTTTAGGAAACTATTAAAGGATATTAATGTATAATACTTAGGCAAGTATTAATTATATTGTAACCACCTAGGACCCCTTGCACTATAAAAGGAGGTCCTAGGGTGTAGAGATGAACACACTTCTACACTCACACACACATTCTCTACACATTTATCTCATTGTTTGTTATACCTTCAAGGTTGTAAACCCTATCACTATTTAGAGTGATCGTATTAATATATTGAGGCTTGAACGTTTGGTTATTTCTATTGTTCTTCTTATATAAAGATTGGTTTCTGCACACTCTTTGTATTGTCATCAAGGCTTCAAAGATCTTTCAAGAAGTGAACCCAACAAGTGGTATCAGAGCCTCGTTGAGAAGCTTTGGTTGAGAAGAACAAGATTTCCAGTTAAGGTGTTTCTAAAGAAGACATGGCGTGCAGAACTTCAATTCCAGAAAATGAGGTAATTCGTATGACTGAATATGAAGTTAGAGAATATAATGCTAGACTAAAGAATAAAATGCATGTTTATAATAACTATGACTTGGAAATTAGTTGTGTAGAAACAGATGAACATAAATATTTAGAACTTCAAAAACAATGTGCTGATCTGAATGCTGAAAATGATAAATATTATCTAGAAGTTCAGTCATACAAAAGTGCTCTTAAAACATTAGAACAACAGAAAAAGTGGTTTCAAAATACTCAATTAGAGTATGAAAATAAGATTAGGGTATTAAGTATTGACTTAGAAAACACAACTAACTTATTGTCATATTCCGAAAAACTTAATGTTGATTTAAACAAAGAAAAGCAGGAGCTACAAGCTAATCTGGATAGCGCTTTGGCTAGGTTTGATAAATGGACAAGTTCTTCTAAAAACCTAATCAAACTAGTAGATAGCTCCATGTCTGGTAGGACTAAAATTGGTTTAGGGTTTAAAAACTATATTGGGCCAAATGATGTTTTTGACTCCTCTTTGTCTAGTGTGTTTGACACTACCCCTGAAGATGTGGAAGGTAGGCCTGTTTTCAATAGGTATAAACCAGCTGCAGAGATGCATGTTGTTCTTCCACCTCTCACAGGGACATTCATGCCTACCTTAGACCACTTTGACTTTGATGAATCACAAATGACATATGGTACAAGGTCCACTGGCTCAATTGAAACTAATTCTGTGTTTAATGACTTTGTCTCTTGTAACTCTAGTGACAAGTCTTTAGAACCTAAGACTAGTGACCTTGACTCTTGTGAGTCTGACTCTAGTGTTGAAACACTTGAGTCTGTGCCTGAACCTGTTATAGTTGAACCCATGACTAGCAAATATGCCTCATGTAATTCTACCTTAAGTGCTGAATCACCTAAGTTATATCCTCATTCTGTTTGTGCTAAAAATGAAAGTAATAGAAATGTAGATAACCCTATGAAAAATAATAAGAGTCCTAGAGGTAATCAAAGAGGTTGGAATGGCATGATGACTCAGAAATTAGGTGATAACTTTGAGTTTAAAAATAAGGCTTGCTATGTGTGTGGTAGTTTTGATCACTTGCAATATACTTATAAACACAAAAGAAAGATTAATAATCAACAACAGGTTAAACCGGTATGGAATAACTCAAGACGGGTGAATCACAAGAACTTTGGTAGAGTTTTTCACCCCAATCCTAAAAATAACATTATTCCACAACAAAGATGTTTTAACAATGTTAAGGGTACACGGGTTGAGTCTGCACGGTCAACAACAAAGGTTAATATTGTTAAGGCTTTAGCTAGGTGGGTTTGGAAACCTAAACAAGATGGTTTAAAACATGTCTCCAAATCAAATAGTGCATCAAAGACCTTAACAAGATATGACTATCTTGATGTCTTTGGAAGATTCAAGTCTGTTTTGGCTTGGGACTTCCATAAACACTAATCTTTGCTTGGTTTGTGTTTATTTCAGCAAGTGTGATTATAAATTACTATTTTTGTATTTTCTATATTTGTGTGAACTAACTTTTTGCAGGAAAAGAGAAGTCTTAAAAAAATAAAAAATAATCCTTGCTGGTGAATACTTAGCTCCGTTTGAGGGGAGGTTTTAGCTTAAGGAGAGGCTTGTTGTATGTATAACTGTGTATATTCTTGTGTTTTTCTGTCTAATCAAATTTGCAGATTGGCATTGGTGCTGGTGGATATGGTTCCTCCTAGTAGAACTAAGTTGCTCCTAGTCGACCAATGGTCCCTCCTGGTTGCACTCATTCTTCTTCTGGTGGACCATTGTTCTTCCTGGTGCATTCTACGTTCCTGCTGTTTGACTCATAGTCTTTGAGTGGTTATAAAAAAAATTAAAAAAAACATAAAAAAATAATAAAAAAATAGAAAATTTCGAATCAAAATAACTTTATATATATTTCACACTTGGGCTGTTTTGGAGTTACTTCTGGTGTTGGACCTAGTCCACACAACAAATGGTGCTCAACTCACCATGTTTCACAGACAAGAAAGAGTTGATTCACCATGAGGGTACGGCTCTGGTGTGATAGTCAAATCCGTTGATGGTTGCCAGGTTACCCAAAACTGGATGGTTTTCACTTGCCATGGTCCTAGACTAAAAAGTGGCTAATCCAAGGGGGTACGGCTCTTGGTAAAGATCTTATCAAATCCGTTGATAGCTGTAATAGCTTGCTCAAATCTATAAGGTTTTCAGCTCACCGATGCTTAATTGCTGAGAGTTGGCGAGTCCAGAAGGGTACGGCTTCTGGTAAAGACATATCAAATCCGTTGACGGCTGTGATGGTTTGCCTAAAATCATCAGGGTACTCCAACTCACCGATGATTCACGTTCCAAGAGTTGGACTGGGTGCTAGTCTCCCAGGGTGATGTCACGATTCCACCAAAAGGCTGGCTAGCCCAAGAGTGAGTAGCTACTTGGTAAAGGCTCATCAAATCTGCTCCTGTTGCTCTTAAGATTCAACATGTGCAGATGTTTTCAAGCTTTAAAGTAGTTCAGCAGTTAGTGTATCAGCAACTACTTTTGTGTTTCTTCTAGTGTTATCAAGTGAGATTGTTGCTGCTGTGGTTCCTATTCCAATCCTCATACTTATTGGTGGCACATCTACTTGGAAACTTGAACTCACCCAGGTTAAATTCAAGTTTAGGGGAGGATTGTTAGGAACAAAGTATTTAGAAGTTACTCCTGGTCATATAGCAGTTCCTACTGGAGTACTTTATTCCTCCTGGTCGTATTATAAAGTTGAAAGATGATTATAGAAGATACGATCAAGGAAGATTGTAGAAGATAAGATCAAATATTTAGTCTTCCTATTCATATGGAAAGTATTAAATATATTGATTATGATGAGAAGGTTACAAGTTTGTTTAGGAAACTATTAAAGGATATTAATGTATAATACTTAGGCAAGTATTAATTATATTGTAACCACCTAGGACCCCTTGCACTATAAAAGGAGGTCCTAGGGTGTAGAGATGAACACACTTCTACACTCACACACACATTCTCTACACATTTATCTCATTGTTTGTTATAGCTTCAAGGTTGTAAACCCTATCACTATTTAGAGTGATCGTATTAATATATTGAGGCTTGAACGTTTGGTTATTTCTATTGTTCTTCTTATATAAAGATTAGTTTCTGCACACTCTTTGTATTGTCATCAAGGCTTCAAAGATCTTTCAAGAAGTGAACCCAACAGTGATTGCGGAATCATACAATTTCAGTGATTGCGAAATCATAAGTTTTGTTATTGCGAAACTGTACACTCTAGGGTATTGTGGAATTATTGCAAAAACTGCAGAATTGTATTCAAGGTGATTGCGGAATTGGATCTTAGACTATATTACGGATTTGTAAGTTCTTCAGGTATTGCGCAATTATAACTCTAGGATAGTGCGGAATTATAACTCTAGCTTATTGCGGAATCATAACTCTTCACTCATTGCGGAATTGTATCACTTCACTTTGCGGAATTATGTCACTTTGAGGAATTGTGTCACTCTACATTGCGGAATTGTGTAACCTTTTAACTTTGCGGAATTGTGTCACCTTGAACCACTATTGCGGAATTGAATATCTACATTGCGAAATCTTTGTAAATTTTCAAAAAATGTGTTTTTGAAAATTTTTAATCGCGAGTTTTTTGGTCTAAGAATTTTTTGGTTCCTCAAGAAGACACTGTTTAGGGTTTTTCACATAGTTTCTCAGAATATCAACCACAATCTAATCATACCTCATCTACTTAAGATCCTATTCACTTCAACACTTCAGAGATTATCGAGATGGATTCTACTGCTGAGTATCGTGTCACGAACAACAACACCATGGTGGTGAGTAACAAAGAGAGACCACCAATGCTTGTGTCAGGACGATATGATCAATGGCAATTCCGTTTTCTACGTTATCTTGACACAAAACCTAACGGTGATGCTTTAAGGCAATGCATTTTTTATGGACCCTATAAATTCGCAAGGATAAAAGTTCCTGCAGAACCAGCCACGGACACATTTGATGAACAACCAGCTTATGAACGTGATGAAAAGAGAAACGGTCTCACACCAGAGAACCGTGCTTGGTTTGATGCAGAGAAGGAAGCAATCTACTTAATTCTCAGTGGCATAGGAGATGATATTTATTCCACGGTTGATGCATGCCCTACTGTTAAAGAAATGTGAACGGCTATTGAAAGATTGCAACAAGGTGAATCACTTAACAAACAAGACATGAAAACTAAGATGTTTTGGAACTTTGGCAAGTTTACATCAAAGGATCGGGAATCAATTGATTCTTATTACTCTCGATTCTATAAAATGATGAATGACATGACCCGAAACAATTTGCAAGTTTCCACCATGCAAGTCAATGTCCAGTTTCTACAGCAACTTCAACCAGAGTAGACAAGGTTTGTCACCTTGGTGAAACAACAACAAACATTAGACGAAGTTTCATATCACACACTCTTTGACATTTTGAAACAATTTCAAAATGAGGCAAATGAACTTTGAGTTGAATGTACTGCAAAGGTTTCAAATCCACTTGCTTTGGTGTCTACCACTCAACATTACCCCGATTATCGTTCTCGTGCTACAAAGACCTACTCTACTAAATCATCATCACCACGATCATCCACTATTTCTAAGTTACATGCTCCAACAAGATCCCGAGGCAAAGAAGTTGCAAGAGAACCATCACCCACACCTGAGCGATCATCCGAAGAAGATAGTGATGAAGAACTAGCTCAAAAGGATAGGGAATTCAAACAGCAAATGGCTTTCATTATGAAGCAATACAGGAAAATCTACAAACCCACCAACAACAACCTCAGAACATCTTCAAACACAAGGAACAACTATGCTCAGAGTCCTCCAAGAAATGACACGCGAAGGCGTGCTGACAGTCCTCCAAAGTATGATCGACAACCCGCGAAGTATGATAATCAGAGGGTTGCTACTGTTGTTGGAAATAGGGAAACTGTTGGTACTCAAGTTGTGCAAAAAAATGGGATTCAGTGTTTTAACTGCCGAGGTTATGGGTATTTGGCTAGGGAATGCAGGCAACCAAAGAGGGTTAAAGATTATGGTTATCATAAGGAAAACATGTTGTTGTGCAAGAAAATGGAAGATAGGATCAAGTTATCAGCTGAGGAAGGAGAAATGCTTGACGACACAGATGATGAACTCTCTGACCAAGAACTCGAGCCACATTAGTCATACATGGCAAATATTCATGAGGTCCTTAACGTCACTGAAGATGACAATGGTCCTATTTTTGATACCGAGCCAATTGATAAGGTACAACATGATGATGAATATAATGTGTTTGGTGATACACATGAGAATAGTGATCTACCAACAACAATTACTGACACGTGTATGATGGAAACGGTTGATAGCAATACCACACCCGATTCATCAGACATGTGCAATAATGAGTTTGAGGATGATCAACATGCAAATGAGTATGATGACGAGTAGCGTGTCGCGCTTGCTAATTTAATTTCTAGTTTACAAAAATATGACAATGAAAATAGAAAGAGTCAAAAGCAATTAAAGAAGGCAAACGCAGCACTCACTCAAAACTTTGAAGAAAGCAAAGCCGCTCTTATAAAATCTAGTGAGACAATTGATAGTTATAGGGCTGAGCTTCTTCAAAAGACCAAAGAGCTTGAGGGGTACAAAAGTCGTGTCATCAACGTTAAAAAGGACGATTTTGAAAATAAATACAACGAAGCTCTTACTTTGTTAACTAAATAAAAACGTCAATTTAATGTCTTATTAAGTGATGAACGTCAAAAAACTTACCTTGCCACAACAAAAGTTAATGAACTTGAACAGAGGCTTTCTATGAATACCATCGATTCTGCTAAAATTCTTGACGAAAAGAAACAAGAGGTTGAAAAATTAAAACAATAGTTCAAAAATAGACAAGGCAATGATACTAAAAAAGTAAAGGATCTCGAAGAACAAATCGATTTTTTGAAAAAAGTTGTTTATAAAACGCATGACTCTATTCAAACTGTTAGAATGATAGCACCTCGGTCGTTTTTCAAGGGTCAGCCTAGTTTTGCAAGCCCCAAGTACCTCGAACAAGCTCAAGCTGCAAACCCTCACTTATATCTTGATGAGTCTGAATGGACCGATCATGATCGCCCAGTAGATAGCCTCGATAGTGAAGAGACATCCCTTTGGGACAAGGAGAGTAGATCACCAGTCAATAAAGATTTTGTGACACCATATAATTATGCTTATGAAAACAGTCTTTATAACCTTTTCTCTCCACAAAAACAGAAGTCTCGTGAGGAATTATTTCTTGAATGCAAACAACAAAGAATTCAATGGAAGAAAATTTTTTCCACTAAGAAATCAAATGTTTTTAAATATATTAACTATTTTCCTCTTGATGCTTCTAAAAGCAAAAGTAGATAAACACTTGGTTTTCTTAAACACCACATTGATAATGTTAAATCAATTGTTGAAAGCGCTTGGGAAAAACGTGAAAAGGATAAGTGGAAAACATAGATTCCTCACGACATAACTGTGCTTGTGAAAGAACTTTTAATACCAAATACAAAGATAATAAAAGAACATGTTCTTGAGTTTGAAAAATTGATTCGGTCTGAAATGTTTGATGATTTGAAATATGTTGAGTCTCTTGAAAAAGAAATTGATGAACTTCAAAATGAAAAATCGGATTATTCAAACGAATATGATCTACTCTTAGATGAATGTCTCTCCAAAGATATATTGTGTGTTACTCTTCAATCTTGTGCTGATATCGATGAATATTCTGATGTTGCATGCAAATATCTTGATAAGATCAAAGAATGTGAGCATCTTGAACTTGAGCTTTCGAAACGTAAAGAAAATGTTGATAAAAAGGCTTTTGAGATACTTCAACACAAAACTGATATCCTTCAAAAAGATTGTCATTCTCTTGAACTTGCTTTGCAAAAAGACATACGAAGTTTTCCACATGATAATAAATTGCAAGAAAAACTTTCCCAAATGTGTCGAGAAATGAATGAAAAGAGTCTGGAAATTAAAAAGTTGAAAGCTCAGTTACAAGACAGGGAAATAGCGATAACAGAGTTGAAGAAACTCGTTGCTAAGATGGGTGGGAAAATTGTGGAACCTAGTTTTAAGAACCCTGTTGTAAGACAACCCGATGCGCACAAAGTGACTAGACCCTCTGCCTTGGGGAAAACCATCTGTTTTCTCTAATTCTACATTTGCAAAACCTGGGTTTGCCCCAAGAAGGATGGGAAGGATAGGTTACCACAGAATACTCCCAAAACACATATTCGATCACAAAGCATTAAGAACACAAATGTGATTAAACCAGGGATGTATAGATTGGCTATTAAACCCACACACAACAAAGAAAGTCAATCACGTCAGACTTAGAAACACTAATAGACGTGTGTCTTTTACTACAGGAGTAGTCCCACTGCTAGTGTTAGCCGGACTCAGCTTAAGAGCACTCGCATGAATGAAAAGGTTTGGCAAAACAAAAGTCAAGGGAAGATGACGAAAGTAGAAGACCACCCTAGGATTTTCAATGTTTCTGTAGATTTGCTAAATATGATCTGGTGGTCTAACATGGTGGAATATGGTGGTGGTAGCCATTGTTGGTTTAGAGAGAGAGAAGAGAGGTTGTGTGAAAATAGAAATGTATTGAAAATGTGAAAGTAAACACAAGCAACACCCCTCCTTGGAAGCTAAGGAGGGGTATGTATAGTCACACACGATATGCTTAACAGTACAAGAACCTAGTCTAGTCTAAACGTGTGTGACTATGATAACTAATGGGAATTCTTAAATGTCGTCACATAAAGTGAGTTTCCAACAATCTTCCCACATGGGACGACGTGTAGAATTCCTTACAATATTTTTTCCTAACAAGTACATAATGATAAGAACAAGAGCTTTCATGAAGCGTCCAATGCTGATGATGTCTTCTGAGGCCTTTGACTTCAAAACGACTCATCTTTAACTTGTAGTAGAAATACTGTAACGGCACGAGCTAAGTAACCCATACACTTCTGGTTAAGGAGAAGCTTCTGAATTAGCTTCCCCCTAATTCATGCCACATAAACTTGATGTAGAAGCTTTTTAAATAGCTTCCCCCTAAATCGACAATCCTCGTAAGCAACTTCAAAGCTTTCAATAAAGCTTAGAATGATTAAGCGCACAGCGGAATCTAACAAGCAAATCCCATCATATAACATGATAATGTTGCTAAGAGAGATTGAAAGTTTGGGGTACACCAAGTAGATCAACAACTTCTCTTCTCACGCTTGAATAATTCTTCTGAATTTTTCTTCCCCCCGAGAGTTCAAGTTATGCATACCAGAAAGAATCAAGACATTTCTTCCCCCACATGGTTGAAGAAAGTAAATCAATCCCCATTATGAAGCTCAAATACTGAAGTAGACACTTTATCCCATTCATGAAGTTGACATTGTAACACCAGAGTCAATTAAGTCCCGGAAATGCACATATCTTCTTCCGGAGATGCACCAGAGTCAATTAAGTCCCGGGAATGCATATAGGATAATGATGATGAATAATTGCAACAACCAAACAATTAATCATCGAATTAGTAGTGTACCGTTTAGAGATTGATAACGCCACGAGTTAAAACACTGATTTTCTCTGCGGCTATGACAAATGTCATCCCGGAATGTCTTCAAATCAAAAGAAGGTATGAAGTTCATCACGTGTACTCATTGTGCGTTAAATGTGTCTTCTTCTTCCCCCTTGATGGTTTCGAAACTCGGAACCATCAATAAATTGTAAGCACATGAACCTGAAAATCTCGAGAGAATAATAAATAAGCTTAATTATATTCAGTGAGAATCAGCTGTTGATTGAAAATCTCTTCTCATAAACTCTCCATGGCCATCTGTACCAACCCACTTGAAGGCAATTTGAAGTGACCACTGATGGAATGAACCAGATACATCAAACATGAAACTGAATAAGAATCCTTCGATCTTGTGACTTAAGCTTGCACTATTGTTGAATGAAGAACGGTGGATAAAATTTTAAGTACCCAATGCATCACTAAAGATGTCTATAAGTACAACCCCTCTTGAAATTATCCACGTCGACTATGCGCGTGACACTGAGTACAACAAAGTAACCCCTTTGAGTGATAGTTATCCGAGTCATCAACCATCCACCCCGAACCCGGAAACCAGATAAACAAGTCTTCATTCTGAGATTAAGCACGAGCAAGTTATCTGTTCAAGGATAAAATAAGTACACTCCTTCGAAGAAATTCGTCTCCGTCTTCAAGTAATTAATATCCGATCCAAAAAAAAATCTGTAGTCACTAAAAAAATCATTTTTTCTTCGGTCTCGTCAAATAAATCTTGTCACGTTGGCTCGTCACTTTTATCACATTGTCACCTTTAAACCCTAGAAAAATTAATGTAGCCAATGATCATCCCATGTTGGTGCATGACTAATTCACACGTAACATTATGAAATACAATTTACCATCTTGACATTTCATATTGACACATTGATTAATTAGCAACTACCGAGCCCAATCAACATGTCAGCTTATAGTCGGCCTAAAGATGAATAAAGAAATCAATATTTCCAATAGTCAGTATTATCTTTGGCCCAAGGGGAATCAAAAAGTAGCCTAATTGTCATACAATATTACACTGCCCCCATCCAAGAAATAATAACCAAATTCATACACAGTGGTAAACTTCGGGCCTTTCAATTTACACCATAACCCGGTCAAACCACTAGAATATAAAAAGCAGTTATACCCTAATTTATCTCTTAGTATTCTTAACCTAATATTATCACACTAGATTGCTCCGCCCCCCATCCCTTTCTCCTAATCTCAGCCACCAAAATGGAATCTCATCCCAACTTCGTAACCTCCGTCCCCCTTTCTCCATTGACTTTAGAACAGTCACCCACACAAACTGATGACCACCATCATATCCAAATCCCAACTTCATCATATCCAAATCACACATAGCAAACAAGACACCCTTTAATCTTAAATCAAAACCACCAATCGAAGAACCAATAAATTGTACTCAAAATCTATTTTGGTCTCGGGTAAGGTTCTGATATGTTTAATTCGTTTTGAGTTTTTGTCAAACCGAGATAAATGAATGGATAATAACATACTTGTTATTAATCCATCTTTAATTCGAAAATTAATGACAAATCTATATTACATGTTGGTTTAATTGTTCTAATCGAATAAAAGAAGTGATTGTAACAAACTTGTTATTAATCATTCTTTATTTTCGAAAATAAGATATGGGTTCATACCCAAACATGGATCTGTGATGATATAATATTCGTGTGTTTATATCTTTAATAGATTTCGGCATGCATGTGCAAACACGAATATAAATATGAGATCTATTTCTCTTCTGTTTTTGTGTGAGTCTAGGTATGATGGGGATTAGGTGACGATGGGAATTAGGATTAGATGGATTTGTGGTGATATAAGGTAGGTTGTCGAGTCAACTCAGTGAGTGAACTGAGTCAACTCGGTAATTACCGAGTTGACTCGGTTGGGTTGGTTTTGGTTTGGTTACATTTTTGGTCCACATTCCATCGCAGTCAATGTCTTTCTATCGCAAAGTCAAACAGTTTCATCGCAATGTTTTCTATAAAACCCATCGCAATGAAAAAATCCATCGCAATGATTTTCTTAAAACACATCGCAATGAACAAAATCCATCGCAATGTGTGAAATAATTTTTGGCAGCATGTGATTTTAAATATGCCATTGCGACAGGTCCAACCACCTCATCGCAATGTGACTCATCGGAATGAGTCCCATCGCAACGGGTAGGTTGAACCCATCGGAATGTGTCAAAAACAACCCATCGCAATCATGCGATCGTACCATGTAGCTGAAATCCAAAAGTGGTCCTTGTTCCTGAAAATCCAGGACTATGAATCTGAATATTTTTTTTTTTGGGTAATTACATCTTCATCTTCAAAAAAATGTTACACAACCCAGAAAAACAGTACTTATGAATGTGGACTAAGAACAGGGATACTTCTGAGAATGATAATCCAAGAGACAAAAAATGACCAGATATGGTATAAACTGACAGATGAGACTGTGATCAGCAGACCAACAAATAAACCATCTCTTTTTTTTGGACAGATTAGGACCAATAAACAAATAATATGACACATGATAACACAAGGAAACAGTTTGGACAAAACAATAAGACGTGACAAATTTTTTTGACAAATCAGACAAAAACAATGATATAACGAGACACAAAGAAAGATTAGACCACCAAATCAAATACACGAACACGATCCAAGGATGGAACCGTGGCTCTGATGCCAAATGTAGATTTGCTAAATATGATCCGGTGGTCTAACATGGTGGAATATGGTGGTGGTAGCCATTGTTGGTTTATAGAGAGAGAAGAGAGGTTGTGTGAAAATAGAAATGTATTGAAAATGTGAAAGTAAACACAAGCAACACCCCTCCTTGGAAGCTAAGGAGGGGTATATATAGTCACACACGATATGCTTAACAGTACAAGAACCTAGTCTAGTCTAAACGTGTGTAACTATGATAACTAATGGGAATTCTTAAATGTCGTCACATAAAGTGAGTTTCCAACAGTTTCTAAGAATAAAACATCTGTAATCGCATGTAATGACGATTTGAATGATTCGACTTTGAATGCTTTGAATGTTAAGTTTGTTTGTGTGAAATGTGGAAAGTGTGCTAATGTTAATCATGCTATGTGTGTTTCGAATAATGTCAAAGGCGTAGATACTAGAACTAAGAAGCAAACTATGATGCCTATTAGTACTAGAAAACCCAAACGCAGAGTGAACCATTCTGGTGCAACCCCAAGTAATGCATCAGACTCCACCACTAAGAATCCTAGAAGCAGAATTAGGGAATTATATGAGTCTGCTAGAAAGTCTTGGAAATGGTGGTTTGCTAATTAATGTCCTCCAGGATATAAATGGATGCCTAAGGTTAGGACAAAAAATGTGACTACGAACGTTAGTGTGCCTTTAAGTGATGAAACTAGGGAAACTAATGAATCGGAAATCACAACTAACATGGAATCCAATTTAGCAAATGCTCCATCGTGTTCTAATTCTTCTGTAGGTGATCGAAATAATTCTCTTCATACTGGACTCTGGATGTACGAAGCACATGACGGGGAATCTCAAGCTTCTAATTAACTTCATGGAGAAGTTCCCGGGTACGGTCCGATTCGGAAATGATCAATTTGCACTGATCATAGGATATGGAGACTTGGTTCAGGGGAATATCACAATCAAAAGGGTTTACTACGTTGAAGGGCTCAATCACAATCTTTTCTCGGTTGGTCAATTCTGTGATGCGGATTTGGAGGTTGCTGTTAGAAAGAAGACATGTTTTGTTCGTGATTATGATGGGAATGACTTACTTACCGGTTCACGGGGTACTGATCTCTACACTATTTCACTACAAGACTCCACTTCTACAACTCTGATCTGTTTCATGGCTAAAGCTTCAACGACTCAAGCTTGGTTATGGCATCAACGATTATCTCATCTTAACTTTGATACCATCAACTTGCTTTCCAAGAAAGATATTGTGAGAGGCCTTCCTAACTTGAAATTCATCAAAGATCATATTTGTTCTTCTTGTGAGCTTTGTAAAGCTAAACGGGGTAGTTTCAAGACAAAGACTACACCAAGCTCTAAAGGACGGTTAGATCTTCTTTACATAGATTTGTGTGGCCCCATTCAAAGCATCAATGGGAAGAAATACGTTATGGTAATTGTCGATGACTACTCAAGGTACACGTGGACTCACTTTCTGAGGTCTAAGGATGAAACACCCAACGTTCTCATCAACTTCCTTAAACAGATACAACGTGGTCTTCAAGCTCAAGTAAAAGTGGTACATACTGACAGAGGCACAGAATTCTTGAATTCAACTCTGAAGAATTATTTTGAAGCCGAAGGGATTAAACACGAAACATCTATTTCTAGAACACCTAAACAAAACGGCGTTGTTGAAAGACGAAATCGTACTTTAGTTGAGGCTGCTCGAACATTATTATCCGCTTCAAAACTACCACTATTCTTTTGGGCCGAAGCCGTATCAACCGCATGTTACACACAAAACCGTTCCTTAATTATCCCAAGACACGAAAAGACACCATATCACATAATTAATGATCGAAAACCTTCACTCAAACACCTTCATGTTTTTGGATGTACGTGTTACATTATTCGAGATGGTGACAATCTGTACAAGATGAAAGAGAAAGGTGATGCATGCATTCTAGTGGGATATGCAACTCAGTCTAAGGGATATAGAGTGTACAACAAGAGAACAAAATTGATAGTCGAAACTATTCATATCATATTTGATGAATTGCAAGAGATGGCACTTGAACAAAGCAGTTTAAGTCCCGATCCACAACGACAAAAGACTTCTTTGTACAACCGCACGGAACTCGGAACTCAAGACCACAGCAACGAACCGTCAAGTTCAAAGCTGGTTCCTGAACATGTTCCAAGAGCTGATATGACAATGGACACGACAATTGAAGAGTTGGAAATGTTATATGGACCAATGTTTGATGAATATTTCACGGGGGAGAAACATGTTGTATCGAGGTCTTCCGTTGTCACTCATGATAAGAATGATGATACCGATCATCGTCAACAAAAGGATACAACTTCATCTACTTCAACACGGGTTGCTACAAAGTTACCTCCTCAGAATATCACTTCAACAATCGATCCTACAACATCCACAACTATTGTCATTGCTCCAGAGAACACAAATCAAGCAGATAATGCATTATCTGACGATGACGATTTTCACAACCCATTTGGTACATCGGTACAAGAAACTGGAGAGTCTTCTAATTGACATGTAGATCCGTCAAATATGCATACGTTACCAACAACACCCCTCAACACATCATTGGACCCGAGATCATCCTTTGGTTCAAGTAACTGGAAACCCTTCACAGCATGTTCGTACAAGACGACAATTAGAAACCGATGGCGATGTTTGTATGTTCGCACTCGTAGTGAGTATAGCTGAACCGAAAAACATCAAAGAAGTCATGACTGATCATGCTTGGATTGAATCGATGACGGATGAACTTCAAAAATTTGAAAGACTTAAGGTCTGGGAACTTGTTGAAAGACCATACGATGTAATACTGTTAAATCTTTGATGGATCAGGAAAAACAAGATGGATAAAGAAAACACGATCATCAAGAACAAAGCTAGCTAGTAGCTAAGGGGTATGGCCAGAAAGAGGAAATTGATTTTGACGAATCATTTTCACCAGTTGCTCGTATGGAAGCGGTCAGGATTTTCCTTGCTTATGCTGCACATAAGGGATTCACTATTTATCAAATGGACGTGAAGACATCATTTCTTAACGGTCCTTTAAAAGAAGCAGTCTATGTCACGTAGTCGGAAGGATTCGTTAATCCTCATTATCCTGACAAGGTGTATCGTCTCCACAAAGCACTTTATGGACTCAAGCAAGCTCCAAGGACATGGTACGACGAGCTCTCTAAATTTCTAGTATCCAAAGGTTTCTCAAAAGGTTCCATTGATCTAACTTTGTTCACTTATAAACATGGGGATGACATTTTACTTGTGCAGATTTATGTTGATGACATTATTTTCGGGTCTACAAACCCAAAACTTTCAAAATGGTTTGAAAAAGTCATGCACAGCAAATTTGAAATGTCAATGATGGG
Organism: Glebionis coronaria; assembly: GCA_025667525.1. Lineage (NCBI taxonomy): Eukaryota > Viridiplantae > Streptophyta > Magnoliopsida > Asterales > Asteraceae > Glebionis > Glebionis coronaria. The sequence continues at coordinate 91,605,150 of CM046874.1, read as the reverse complement.
CGAACTAAAATTCTTTCTAGGAATTCAAGTTCACCAATCCCCAAGTGGTATCTTTATCAACCAAGCTAAGTTTTGTCAAGAGATAATCAAAAATCATGGTATGACTTCATGTGACCCCGTTGGGACACCATTATCAACCACATCGCTAGATGCTGACTTGGAGGGAAATGCCATAGATCAAACGAGATATCGTTCTATGATTGGCTCCCTCATGTACTTGACAGCAGGCAAACTCGATATTTCACATGCTACGTGTTATTGTGCATGATATCAAGCACGACCTACTAAAAAGCACCTCAAGGATGTTAAACGGATCTTTCATTACCTCAAGAATACCATTCATTTGGGACTCTGGTATCCGAGGGAAACCAGTTTCTTTCTAACGGCCTATTCATATTCTGATCATGCAGGGTGTCTTGATACACGAAAAAGTACTTCTGGTGGTGCACAATTTCTAGGTCAAGATAAGCTTGTGGCATGGTCTTCCAATAAGCAGGATTGCACGTCACTTTCATCAGCCGATGCGGAGTATGTGTCTCTATCTGCGTGTTGTGCTCAAGTTCTTTGGATGAGAACACAACTCACGGATTATGGATTCCACTTTAATAAAGTACCTATGTACCGTGACTCAAAGTCGGCCATAGCCATCTCCTACAATCCGGTACATCATTCCTACACGAAGCACATTGATGTCAGATACCACTTCATAGAGGAACAAGTTGAACGCGGTATCGTTGAGTTATACTTTTTTGGAACGGATTACCAATTAGCCGACTTATTTACGAAAGCTCTGTCGAATGATAGGTTTGAGTACCTCGTTAGGCAAATTGGTATGAGATGTTTGACTACAGCAGACCTGGAGATTCTGTCAAAGGTGCCTGCTTGATTCGTCTATCAAACATCTACCTGTAAATATTTTTGAAAAAGCAAAATACAAAAATATAAAACATATAAAAGCAAAACACAAAATTAAAAATATTTGAAAATCCAAAAATATTCTTCTCGACATGTCTTTCAGTATCGGTAATATGGACGTACCTAGAAATGTCGCTCAATAACGACACGGGTGTGTACATAAAGCTCGAATGAAAGTTGTAAATATTTTTCAAAACATGTCATTTCTATTTTAATAAGGACAATGTCTATTTTGGACAATTTTTCCAACAACGGGTAGAGCAATCTATCTTGGGTTGAGCTTGTCACAAAACATTCAACGTTTTGAGCTCAACACTATGGCTTGTAATCACTTTTAGATTGCAACCCGGATCTATATTCATGGGGGAGTGTACGCTTTAGTGCCCTTACCCTCAGCAAAAGAAGAGATGTCTTCTTACACTTGAGTGGATTCGTCAAGACATTCAACGGCTATGAACTCAAGTTTATGCTTTAGAAAAACCATGTGCCAAAAAGAAATGGTTTTTTTTCAAAAAGCGTTGAACACAATTTTTTCAAGAATTTTTCAATGATTATTCAAAATCTTTCAAAAATTGTGTGTTCAACAACTCTCATCCTCAAAAAGCGAAATGTGGATCACATCCTCACAATGAAATTCAATTGGATCAATTTTTGAGGGGGAGCATTCCAACTTCATGCAAAGATTGACACATTTTTCTCTCGAAGATTTTCAAGACTATTTTTCGCGATATACTTTAATTAAATTTGCTATCTCTAATATCAAAAGATTTTATATTTTATAGATAGGGGATAAAAGGTGATTAAAATGTGATCTATTTTGCATGACTCAAGCACTTTAACTCTTACCTACATGTGCGAGACACTTTCGATTATCGATGCACATGTAAAGGGGGAGCTTTTCTGAAACGACAAAACTATCAAGGTGTTAAATTGTAGAATCTTGATAACCTATGAATCTATGAAGTGGGTTGATGTTTTCTAGAGAGAGAAACTAGAGAGAGAAAGTGAGAGAGAACTATGTGATTTTTTATTAAGTGGAAACACAAAGTGAACAACAACCAACCCCTTTCCTAGGAGGAAAGGGGTATTTATACTTCCAAGCCTCTAATGGACTTGGGCCGGCCCATGACAAGCCCATGGGCCGGTTCTTACTTAACTAAATAAGTAACTATTAACTATTTGTTAACTACGAGCTATTACAACATAAATAATATTGTGGAGTGACCGACTCTTCTAATATACGTAAAAACGTATTTCTAACAATCTCCCCCTAAGGGAGGTCACTCCACGTTACAAAGTTCTAAACCTAGCATACTATACTAAGTCTTCGTTCTTTAGCTCGTAGTCTTTTCTTCTTTTTCTTTTTGTTGTGAATATGTTGGTTTGATCTTTTAGGCTTTGGCTTGAGAGCATCGTTCTTTTGACCAATCACGTGCGATCTTTGCCTTCTTGTGAATTTTGCCTCCTCGTGACTCCATGTTCCACACACTTATGTCTTTTTGTTGAATTCTCGAAAGCTTCAGAGTTTGGTACAGCGGAAGACTTTATCTTGTATTTTCTTGATTTTTTGCTGAACTTTGATGCAGAAAAACATAAGCATGTGGAAACGACTTCTACAGGTACACCGCAACACCACCGTCTTTAACTGGTACACAGCAACGCCACCGTCTTCAACAGGTACACAGCAACGGCACGAATAAAATGGCTTTGAACATTTTATTCTAATTCGGTAGCATTTTACCTCCGGTCGGTGAAGACCGTTGGACGATATTAGATATCGTACCCGTGACGGATAGTTTCAATTAAGTAACTTCCTGACAGGATTTCGCGGGTAAACCCGTTCTCTTTATTCGACCGTCCAAAGCTGACTGCGAACATAAAGAGTGAATCACTTGGATAAATTATCCTTGTGATTTGAAGCCGTCAATTCATGAAACCTGGAACAAGTGAATTTCAATTAAGATTTTCACCATCGTTGCTTTCCAGTTATCACGAGCTCAATTCATAAAGAATCTTGCACGTCACCTACCAAGTGTTGTTTGATGTTAACACTAGAAGGATTTCCACTCGTCACTGTGATCAATAAAGAGTCACTCTGAGTGTTCTGGCAAGATCATATGATAATGCGAAGAGGCCTGGAACGAGTTTAAGTTCAATTAAGAATTAAACCACTGTTTCTTTCCAGTTTTTCACAAGATTGGTTCTAAAAGAACCGCACGTGTAACCTACCATGAGCTTGTTTGATGTTGGCTCAAGCAGGATTTCCATCTTCATTGTAATACTTGCGTATTACTCGGATGTTCTGGCAATATTACAGGAATACTGCGTAGGACTCATAAAAATCTCTTACTTTTCACAGTGTGTGAGAAAGCAAGGAATAAATGGAAAGTGTCCTAATGAGACTTTTGATGATCTCTTGGCTCTAGACTCGATTGTGCGTTTTGATTTAGTGAGCGATGGCTAGAGAAGAGTGCCACCTTTTCAATACCAGTCTATTCGGAGTGAATAAACCAATAGATAATGTGTTGATCTCCGTGTGATTAAAACAAATACCTTTTGAGAGATATTTGAGTTAGCTGGGAAGGGTTGTGCATTGCATCACTGGGTCCATGATGTCTTTCTTCAATATCGAGAATCATTAACAAAAATGATCTCAATAGCATATGTATTGACCCGGTTTATGCCTAAAGTCGTAAGGAGGGCTTCTTTCTTTACACCCTTTATCTTTACAATTCTTTTTCATTCTTCAACCCCTTCAATGCTTACCAATACATCATAACTAGCACCTTGTTGTGATTGTTCCAGTGCTAGCTTAAGTACTTGGTCGGCATTCAGCTACGTTCACATTCTTTCTCCATCATTCCTAGGACTTCTAATTCTATCTAGGGAATTGTCCTTGGGAAGATTCCATCGGCTCTGATGAATCATTGGACTAAACCTATTCCTACCACCCTTTTGTCACCACATCGTCGTGAATTAAGCGTGTTTTGGGAAAGTATAGCCACCATGAAAAATCATTGAAAATCACCTAAGGTACTTGTGATATTGAAATCAAAAGTTTTGTACCTTAGGTGTTTTGTTCATCAAAAACGCTCCCCCTTAATACGTGCTTTACACATATTAAGTTGGATAATCGTTAAGTCTTTTTCATCTTTTAGCCAAGTATCATTTATGTCTCCTTAATCCCATTTTCTCCCCTTATCCAAAATGTTAACCATTAATATTTGGGATATTGAATGGATTAACCGGTCTTTGGGTAAAAATGAAATCAATGTTTGGCCGTAGAACATGTTAATGCTCCTCCTTAAGTTAATAAGGGATAGTTGTAGTGCTTTAGTATGATATATTTTGAAAGATTTAGAATCTCATGAGAAATTCTTGAAAAATTATCATACCTTAACACTACATCAAGCCATTAAAGCACAATATTCACAAATTTACATATTCACAATTAAAACCAATATAAAGTGGACCTGAAATGTACGACCCATTAGATGGATCGTTGCAGTAACTTGTGGTGCACTAAATATGGTCTTCCACCAACGAATCTTTCTAAGCTCCTCATCAATCTACGTTCAAGGGTTCTTGCTTCGGCAATTACGGCTGCTCTAGAATCTTGGAGTGCTTGTACTGTTGGATTAGTCATCGTATTTGCTTAAAATAAGACATGAAAGGTTGATGCACAAACAGTATATAATTATATATCATTATGACTTCTAAGCATAACACATTTCAACAAGTAATTATATTAGGCAAACAACTATCAATCTAACAACTCTTCATCCGGAAGTCCTTCATTCGGAACTCTTCATCCGGAAGTTCTTCATTCGGAACTTCTTCATTCGGAACTTCTTCATTCGGAAGTTCTTCATCCGGAACTTCTTTCATCCGGAAGTCCTTCATCCGGAAGTCCTTCATTCGGAACTTCTTTCATTCGGAAGTCCTTCATTCGGAAGTCCTTCATTTGGAACTTCCTTCATTCGGAACTTCTTTCATCCGGAAGTCCTTCATCCGGAAGTCCTTCATTCGGAAGTCCTTCATTCGGAAGTCCTTCATTCGGAAGTCCTTCATTCGGAACTTCCTTCATTCGGAACTTCTTTCATTCGGAACTTCTTTCATCCGGAAGTCCTTCATCCGGAAGTCCTTCATTCGGAAGTCCTTCATTCGGAAGTCCTTCATTCGGAACTTCCTTCATTCGGAACTTCTTTCATTCGGAACTTCTTTCATCCGGAAGTCCTTCATCCGGAAGTCCTTCATTCGGAAGTCCTTCATTCGGAACTTCCTTCATTCGGAACTCTTCATCATGTTCATCCGGAAGTTCTAAACGCAGCCTATTGGTGATTATTCTAAGCGCGATTGTGAGTTTTAAGGCATGCTAAGGCAACAGAACATCTTCTAATCCTAATCCGCATAAAATCCAACTAAAAACCCCTAATTAATTAACCCAAAATTAAGGCAGAAACCCTAATCTTGATTAACTTAATTAAGTGAATTTAAATGAATTAGGCGAATTAATTTTCAAACTTAAGCATCGCATCCTATTAGCAAATCTCCAAAATCTAACGCCAGTCCAATCACAAGTCGTATTCTAAAGCAAAACCCCTCATAAATCATTAAGCCAATTAATTTTCCACAAACATTGTTGAAAATCGTTTTGATGACAAAGATGATTTAATATTTTCTCCCCCTTAAACGATGACCCGGTTTCTATTTAAAGAGCTGTAGTCATTGTTTAAAGAGTCAAATATTGTTGAAAGCATTTCCAATTTAGTATGTTAAAAAAGATTGATTCGTGGTGTCAATAAGATTTCTCTTATTTTAACAAATTAATGCACTGAGACGTACACTAATTCGTGTTAGACCAAGTTGTAAAGTAAACTTGATCCCTTTGCATGATTTGGCTTGTAAATCATGCCCGAGAAAATTAATTCCCGTTCTGAGCCAACGTTTTCCAAGGAAATACGTGACTTTAATATGAAAACCGGGTTGCAGTCTGAAATAACTACAAGCCATATGGAGCATGTTTTAAATCTTTTAAACTTCTGCTCGAACTTTATTTACAACCCCGTGTCATTATTGAATGACATTTCTAGGTTCGTAAATATTATCGATTCCAGAAGACATGCTCGTTTTATCAAAACGTTTTTGAACACACAATTTTGAAAGATTTAGAAAAACCTTTTGAAAAATTCTTGAAAAATTGTGTTCAAAGTTTTGAAAACCAATTACTTGAGCTTAAGATTTGGAATATATTAGGAAAGCTCAAGTCCGAGAAGTTGTAAACTTCTCGTTGTAAGGATAAGTTACCATCGGCGATAACCTTTCCTTTTATCTGAAGAACGAGTCCTAAGCTGACATTTACTTAGAAGTCGTTTTTCATGAGCTTGAAAACTTTGACTGTTTTAACGGAAAGCTCATGACCGAGAAAGGTTAATTTCTCGTTATGAGGAAAAGTTCTCTTATTTAAAAGATACACTTTCCTTTCTAAGCTTAAAACTTCGAATGTTTTAATACAAGCTCATGACCGAGAAAGGTGAATTTCTCGTTAAGAGGATAAGTTATCATAAAAAATAATCTTTCCTTTATTTTAAGTTCGAGTTACAGTCTGACATTTAACTGTAAGTCATTGTGCATGAGCTTAAAAACTTCGAATGTTTTTTTTGATATAAGCTCATGCCCGAGAAAAATTAATTTCTCGTTGTTAGGATCAGTTTATCATCGGCGATAAACTCTCCTTTCTTTGAAGCATGGGTTACCATCTAATATTTAATGATAAACCATTTACACGAACTTAAAACCTTTGAATGGTTTTAGGATAAGCTCGTGTCCAAGAAAACTTAATTTCTTGTTAAGAGGGTAAGTTATCGTTGCGTAGATAAACTTCCCTGTCTCTGAAGTCCGGGTCATCGTCTGTCATTTAACGAGGAGCCATGACCAAATCTTGTTGAGCAGGAGTAGGCGTATGCGAAATGGCTCCCGGTTGTGATTCACTCAAAGTCTGGGGACTCACATTGATATTACTATCATTGATTGTCTCCTCATTTGAAAGACTCACCACCGAAGACTCATTCGAATCAGCACTCTCTTGCACAACTTGATGTGGTTGAATACTAGCATCAGTGGTATTATCAGTGGTATTAATAAGTGCCTCAGATCTCTTTTCTGGCCCTAAGCTGGAGATAGTTGCCATGAGAGCGGCCTTTGCAGATTGAAATTCATCACAGTCTGAGTCATACGCATCGAGATCATCTGCTTGGTATGCTGCATTCTGTGTGGTGACAGTGTCTTGTTCAGCAATCCCTGGATCAGCAATAAATGCAAGCTCCTCTTCATCAAGTTCCCTTCCTTGTGCCTAAGCATTCACCAGATAGATCTTTTCTGCAAACCATTGACCATCCCTTCTCCTCTTGGGTTTCTTGCAATCCCTAGACATGTGTCCTTCTTCCTTGCAGTTGTAGCATGTAATCATTCTCAACTTGCCTGTGGAATTAGCCCGTGGAGGATTGTTGACCATTGGAGCAGGATTGACCGTGCGAGCATTGGTGGTTGATGTAGTAGGTCTCCCCTGATAAGGTTGAATAGGTTGAACCATTACCCTTCCATTCTCAATAGTAGCTTGTTGGCGAGAATTGGATGAATTCCTCAACTGATTGTTAGTCGGAGCTGATCCCCTAAATCCTCGTTTGCTTAAAGTCCTTGTGAGATAAGCAGACATAGTGGTTAACACTTCAACTGGGTCAGTTCCTTGTTTGAACACAGGAATGGGGACTTCTTCATCATCATCACAATACATTGCTTGGTCTTGTTGAGCTGCATAATCACTAGAAGGAATACTCATTTGATCAGGGTAGCTTGTTGGATATGCTGCATTCTCTTGATAAGAAGAATATGAAGATTAAGCATAAGGTGCAATACTTGTTGGGTGATGTTGTGAAGCATAGTGTGGTGAAGGTGCATTGAACCGATATTGTTGCTGATGTGAGGTGGGTGGTTGCGGTAGAATCGAGTATTGGGGGAAGGTTGGTGTCATGTAAGGTGATGGATGATAGGCTTGATGTCCCAAGATATAAGGAGTGTTGTTGTGTGACAAACTTGGTTGATTCGCCATCAAAGCTAAGGAATCAGGGTACATACCTCGAGGCGAACGGTGCATGATCACATGTTTCTCATGCTGCTGAAGGAAAGCATAGAGTTGATCCAAATTGCACTTATGCAAATCCCTGGTTAACTTAACATCGGTAATGTACTCACCCCATTCAGCTTGAGGTAAAGTATTCAAGAATTTGGTGTTAACCTGGAATGGAGCAATCACAAGATTGTATACATTCAGATCATTCATGAGAGTGGTGAACCTGAAGTAATAATCGTGAAGCGTTTCCCCTGGGTTGTATGTGAATCTATCAAACAGATCATACAACTGACATTCCCTTTCCTGTTTGGTGAGAGACGTACCTTGTAGCAACACCTTTAGACGTTCCCATAAATCCTTTGCCACCGTATACTGACTTACCATCCGATAGATGTCATGGGGAAGAGCTTGGAGAATGGTTTGAAGATCCTTTTCGTCTGCATCGGCAACAAGTTGTTGAGCTGGTGTAAGTTCTTCAAATTCTCTTGGTCGAGTCACATTGTTAACCACGATGGTACCATAGTCAAGTGGACCATTTAAAATTGACTTAACCATAAGCCTCCCATAAACCGGTTTTACCTTAAGGTAGGACATCGTCCGGCCTTGCCATGCTTCAAAAACTTCTTTGATGAGCATTGGAGGGTGATTATCCGTTCCCGTAATGACGGAAATATCCGTAAGGGATGTCATCTGAGGCATTACTGAATTCGGATTCATTTTGTTAACTTCAAAGAGACAAGGATTATTGGTTGATCGAGCAGTGAAGTAAAGCTTGTGAATTGTGTTGAGTTTTTGTTGTAAGAAACCAAGATTAAATCCTCTAAAAAATCGTCGAAAAAACAAGTAAAATAACCCTTGATTCGGAACTTTTTGTTGATTCGGAAGTGTTGATTCGGAAGATTTGGCTTGGAATACCTTGATTCGGAACTTTTGGTTCGGAAGTCTTGATCCGGAACTTTTCCCTTGATCCGGAACTTTTCCCTTGATCCGGAACTTTCCCTTGATCCGGAACTTTCCTTGATCCGGAACTTTCTCCTTGATCCGGAACTTTCCTTGATCCGGAACTTTTGGTTCGGAACTTCCTTGATCCGGAACTTTCCTTGATCTGGAACTTTTGGTTCGGAACTTCCTTGATCCGGAACTTTTGTTGATCCGGAACTTTTCGTTCGGAACTTTTGGTTCGGAACTTTTGTTGATCCGGAACTTTGGTTGATCCGGAACTTTTTGGTTCGGAACTTTTTGGTCCGGAACTTTGGTTGATCCGGAACTTTTTGGTTCGGAACTTTTGCTGGGTAATCAGAAACTTGTACGATGAACAGTCGATCAATAAAAGATGAGATAAACCCAGATTTTTTTACCAAATAACCCAAAACGTTTTGTGATTTCTACAATAATAAGTAAAAACAAATACTTATCTACTAATCCCAATCACAAAAACACCAAAAACACCAAGAATCAAGATGGATCTTCTTAAAGAACACTAATACAATCAAAAACTAAAAAACCACACAAATCATTACCTTAAATCACCCCATAGCTCTTGATACCAAATGTAGAATCTTGATAACCTATGAATCTATGAAGTGGGTTGATGTTTTCTAGAGAGAGAAACTAGAGAGAGAAAGTGAGAGAAAACTATGTAATATTTTATTAAGTGGAAACTTCAAATGAACAACAACCAACCCCTTTCCTAGGAGGAAAGAGGTATTTATACTTCCAAGCCTCTAATGGACTTGGGCCGGCCCATGGGCCGGTTCTTACTTAACTAAATAAGTAACTATTAACTATTTGTTAACTACGAGCTATTACAACATAAATAATATTGTGGAGTGACCGACTCTTCTAATATACGTAAAAACGTATTTCTAACATAAATGTTTTTCAAACACTTTGATTAGAGTTTTTGAAGTGGTTTATGGTTAAGATCTCATACCCACAACATCTTTAATTCATGACGTTATTGGTGTCAAAAGGGTGGTTAGGTTTAAGTCCTATGATCCAACCAGAACCGGAGGGATCTTCCCAGGGACAATCAAATAGATTATTAGAAGTCCTTAGGAAAGATGGAGTAGAATGTTGATAGGTGTGAAAACACCCATCCTTTTACCACTTATTTCTTGCTAAAACAAGACCAAAACGCGTATTTAATGTCATTTGTTTGGAATTATGCGTGGTTTGTGTGTTTGTTGTGTTTTCAGAGCCAACAATATTGAAGAAAACATGGGATTGCACGGGTTTTATCGAAGAAAAAGACGAAAAGACGAAGTCTATAATCCAAGAGATGCAAAAGATTTGAAGTCAATGGGCCTATTTGAAGATTTATCAAAGAAAAGGACCAAAGATGGAAGATTTACATATGTCGAAGAAACTCAAGTCTATTAAATGAAGAAATTAAAAGACGAGTTGAATTTATTCGTCGACAAATCCCGAATCGAAATCGAAAACGTCAATTTTTCTGAAAAGACGAGAAGACAAAAATAAAGGGAGAAATCCCACTCACCAACCAAGGAGGAAGCCTATAAATACTCCTCCCATTCACAATTTTGAGAGAGATTTTTTTCATTCTGTTACATTTTTCCTATTTCGTAGGCACCATCTCCATTAAGGAGATTGGTGGTTTTTCATTTCCTTTGATTTCTTCCAATCTTGTAAGTTTAATCTTTCCATTTTGTTTATTGAATCTTAAATCATTAATACAAGTTCACATTTAATCTTTCTATCATCTTGTTCTTCATCTCTTTGTGATTCAAAGTTCTTAAGTTTCATTTTATTGGTTTGATCATAAAAAGTAAGTGGGTTTTACGCTTTTGTTGTTTTGAATTGATGTTTATCATTGGTAAATGATTACTGGATAAATTGGTTTAAGTTTTGGTTAAAAACTTGTTTGATTTTTGGTTTAAAAGCGTGTTATTTCAATCCCCTGTTCTTCGTTATTTTTACTGTTCCTGCCCAGATCCGGATCAACCCTTTATTCCGGATCAAGGTTTTGTGACTTTATTGTTCATTCGGAATATCCATTATTCCGGATCAAGGTTTTGAGATTATATTTCGGATCAATGATTTCTTACAAACATTCCGAATCAACTTGTTCATCCGGAATAATCAATATTCCGGATGAGTAGTTATTCCGAATAAAAGTTTTTTCTAAAACATTCCGAATCAGTCATTATTCCGCATCAAGCACATTATTCCGGATCAAAAGTTATTCTGAACGAAGGCCATATTCCGCATGAAGCAAACATTCCGCATGAAGGACATTTATTCCGGATAGATTTATTCCGGGTCAAGCATTTATTCCGCATGAAGCAAACATTCCGCATCAAGTGAACATTCCGAATGAAGCAATCTTTCAAGTTATTCCGCATGAGTTGAATTATTCCGAATAAGCTAAATTTCCCTGATATTCTGGATCAAGCATTTATTCCGAATAAGTTGTTTTCTCCATGTTTAGGTATTTTACTGTTTGATTTTTATTCAAGTTTATTTCCAGTAATTGCTTTTAGTTTAATTTTATTACTTCCTGCACTTATCGTTTTAGTAGTTATAGACCAAAGCTCCCCCTTTTTTATTCACCAATTACAAAAATTCCACTTTTAACTGTGATCGATTCGAGAAGATACCGAGAACGAAACAACGACATACATCAATTGGGTACGAGCAACACGAACAAAGATCTTGCAAGCAACCCTTTTTAATAACCTAAAATAACAGTTATTAAAATGGCGCCGCTGCCGGCTCTTTTCGTAAGGATCAACGGTTTCTTGTGAGAAAAATTGGATTTTGGGATCCGTTCTTTCGGGAACGTTATTTTCAAGCTCAAAAATTTTCAAAAAACCCATAAAAATATAAAATTTTCAAAAATACAAAAACATTAAAAAATCTATAAAAACCAAAAATATTTTCTCTTGCATTTTCTTTTTAGTGTATGCGTACTCGATCAACGTCTTATTCAGAGCCCGAGACTCTCGAAGATTTAGACATTGCCGGTGTACACAACAACAACAATAATAATCCCCCCCCACAACAACAATAATAACCCCCCCCCCCCCACCCCAACATGAATAACCCACCCTTACCCGACCTACGAACCATGGAGGAGCTATGTCAACCTACGATGAACGGACGTGGAGGCCCGATTGCGCCGATGCATGTCACGGCTCAGGAGTTTTTGTTGAAGCATCACATGATCCAACAAGTGCAAACTAACCCATTTCGCGGAATTCCGGATGATGATGCCAACAAACACCTCGACAAATTCATTACCGTCACCCAAAGCATGAAGTCCCCCGGTGTTTCTATGGATGATCTTCGCCTCCAACTATTTCCCCACTCGCTTTCTCACCATGCCGAAAAATGTTTTGACCGTCTCCCAAAGAACTCTATTCATACTTGGGACGACATGACTCAACGCTTTTTGTCGCGCTACTTCCCACCATCCATGGTCACGAGCCTTCGTAACCAAATTAGTGGATTCATGCAAGACAATGATGAATCACACTTTGATGCTTGGGAACGATACAATGATTTGATCGACCGCTGTCCAAATCACAACATGCTCCCCGTCACTCTCATTGATACTTTCTACAATGGTCTCACTTTTCGTGATCGTGACACGATCAACGCCGCCGCCAGTGGTACTTTTATGAAAAAGAGACCGGAGGAGTGTAGAGAGTTGATTGAAAACATGACTACTCACCACAAGAATTGGGATTTATCCGCATCCTCAAGATCTAACTCGAGAGTCAATGTTTCTTCTACTACTTCCAATCCCGAGATAACCGAACTTACCCAACAAATCGCAGAGATGAACAAGAATTTCATGACTATGGCCACAAACCACTTTCAACAAGCTAAAGCCGTTGCTATTTCTTGTGACACATGTGGTGGTCCTCATTCCTACAATGATTGTCCTTCTACTCAAGGCAATTTTTGTGAAAACGTTAACGCGGCTTACGGTACTTATCCCACGGGAGGCTATCAAGCTCGTCCTCAAGGAGACCGTAGCTTGCTAAGTTATCGTTCAAACAACTATCTTGCTCCACCCGGTTTTCCTCCTCCAAACCAAAACCAACAACAAAGCTATAACCGAAACAACCAATCCTAACCTCGTGCTAACAATCAATATCAATCCCAAAGAAACCCATATCCACTTCAAGGAAATTCTCAAGCTTACCAAGCTCCACCTCTCAATCAACCGATGGTATTGAATCAAGACGTCGAGACGTTCATGAAGACTAATAGAGAGATGGTGACGAATCTTCAGAGTCAATTCGTCAACTTGAAGAATGACATGGCGAAATAAGGGAGCGATATTCGAGCCGAGCTAAGGAATGACATGGCAAAACAAAGCAATGAGATTCGTGCAGACATGAGAGACTCTTTCAGCACTCAAGTGGTTAACATTCGTGATATGATCGGTTCGCTCTTCCAAGGTAGTCAACCCTCTTCTTCGGGTACTCTTCCGAGTAACACCGTTGCGAATCCAAGAGGGGAGATGAAAGCAATCACCACTCGTAGTGGAAAAGGTTATACGGAACCCGAGCTTCCTACACCTCCACCCGTGATTGTGAACAAGGAAAAAGAGCAACTTTCCTCACCTCCTTCGCCTTCTATCCCCATTCCCCCACCACCCGTGGTTGTGAGTGATCCTACTCCCCTAAAGTCTTCCTCTTCATCCGATATACCTTATCCTTCAAGGTTGAGGAAAGAGAAGCAAAAGAGCAAGGATGATATTCAAGTTTCAAACTTTCTGAAAATGTTTAAACAATTGAATTTTAACATCTGCTTTGCCGAGGCTCTCGCTCACATGCCTAAATACGCGAAGATGTTTAAAGATCTTCTTAGCGATAAGGAGAAGCTTCTTGACATTGCTCAGACCCAACTTAATGAGAATTGCTCCGCCGTTCTCTTAAGGAAATTTCCCACCAAACTTGGTGATCCGGGTCGATTCTTAAATCCTTGCAACTTCCCAGAAGTAGAGAATTGCATGGCCCTAGCCGATCTAGGTGCCAGTATAAACTTAATGCCTTTAAGTGTTTGGAAGCAATTATCTCCCGAGCTAGTCCCCACCAAAATGACTTTGGAATTAGCCAACCGTACGGTTGCTTATCCAGTGGGGATAGCCGAAGACGTCTTTGTTGGCGTTGACAAATTCACCTTCCCGACGGATTTTGTTGTCGTTGACTACGAGATGGATCCTCGTGTTCCATTAATCGTTGGACGTCCCTTCTTGAGGACCGGTCGCACTCTCATTGATGTAGCCGCGGGTGAAATAATCATGAGAGTTGGTGACGATAAAATTGTCTTCAACATGGGTAAGATTTCTAAGCAACCTTATTCATATGAGAGTGTTAATGCTATTGATGTTCTCGATGAGTCTTGTGAAGAACACTTTCATGATGCTTGCAGAAGTACTCTCTCTTCTCTACCCAATGTTGAGACCGTTGCCTCAATTGCTCCGGCATTGACTCCTTTTGGAGAAAGTGACTTGGATGATTTCGAAGCTAGCTTGGGTCCTCTCGATATTAAGTATGATGATTCTTCCACCGATTGGGATGAAGACATTCGTACTATTGAGAAACTTCTCAATGAAGACCCGTTTTCTCCTCCTTCTCCTAAAGAGGTGACTAATGATGATCCATCGTTAGTTACACCATCTATTGAGGATCCTCCTACTCTTGAGCTTAAGGACCTTCCTCCTCATCTTGAGTACGTTTTCCTTGAAGACAACAAGAAGTTACCGGTCATCATCGCAAAGGACCTGAAAGAAGAAGAAAAATCCCAACTTATCGCCGTGTTGAAGAAGCATAAAAGAGCTATCGCTTGGAAAATCTCCGACATTCGCGGAATTGATCCTCACTTTTGCACACATAAAATTCTCATGGAGGACGACTTTAAGCCCACAATTCAAAGCCAGCGAAGGGTGAATCCTAAGATCCATGACGTTATCAAAAAAGAGGTTATCAAACTTCTTGATGCGGGCATGATTTATCCTATCTCGGATTCATCATGGGTTAGTCCAGTCCATTGTGTGCCTAAGAAAGGCGGAATCACCGTTGTGCCCAATCAAAACAATGAGTTGATTCCTACACGTCTCGTTACTGGGTGGAGAGTTTGTATAGACTACCTCAAACTCAATGATGCCACGAGAAAGGATCATTTCCCTCTTCCTTTTATGGACCAAATGCCTGAACGTTTAGCGGGTAATGAATATTACTGCTTTCTAGATGGTTTCTCGGGTTATTTCCAAATACCCATCGATCCCCAAGATCAAGAGAAGACAACATTCACTTGTCCCTATGGCACATTTGCCTACAAAAGGATGCCTTTTGGCTTATGCAATGCCCCCGGGACTTTCCAAAGGTGCATGTTGGCTATCTTCCATGACATGGTTGAGCAAACCATGGAAGTCTTCATGGATGATTTCTCGGTCTTTGGGGATTCCTTCTCTTCTTGCCTTGCCAATTTAGAACGTATGCTTAAGTGGTGCGAAGACACTCGCCTTGTTCTCAATTGGGAAAAATGCCATTTTATGGTAAAAGAAGGCATTGTGCTAGGACACAAAATCTCTAAATCCGGTCTTGAAGTCGACCGTGCTAAAGTTGATGTCATAGCCAAATTACCTCCACCTTCAACCGTGAAGGGTGTGAGAAGTTTTCTGGGTCACGCGGGCTTCTATCGTCGATTCATTCAGGATTTCTCTAAAATCGCTGCCCGATGACCCACCTCTTGGAAAAAGATACTCCTTTTATCTTTTCTAAAGAGTGTATCGAAGCCTTCAATCTTCTTAAGGATAAGCTAACTAAGGCACCGGTCTTGGTTACCCCTAATTGGGAGCTACCCTTTGAGTTGATGTGCGATGCTAGCGACTTTGCTATTGGTGCGGTTTTGGGCCAAAGAGTGAATAAACACTTCCAACCAATCCACTATGCTAGCAAAACAATGACGGGGGCTCAATTGCATTATACGACAACCGAAAAAGTGCTTTTAGCTGTTGTCTATGCTTTTGAAAAATTTCGCCCCTATCTTGTTTTATCCACCACAATCGTATACACGGACCATTCCGCGTTGAAGTACTTGATGACTAAGCACGATTATAAGCCAAGACTTCTTCGCTGGGTTTTACTCCTTCTAGAATTCAACATTGAAATTCGTGACAAGAGTGGAGCCGAAAACCTAGCCGCGGATCATCTTAGTAGAAATGAGGATCCATATCAAGGGGATCATCCGAACAAAGAGATCAATGACTCTTTTCCCCTTGAGACCTTAATGTCTATTAATCTCAATCTTGATGACACCCCGTGGTTTGCCGACATTGCAAACTACTTAGCGGGTGGTGTTCTCATCAAAGGGTTAACATCCCAACAAAAGAAGAAGTTCTTGAATGATGTTAAGACTTACTTTTGGGATGACCTTTTCTATTCAAACAATGCGCTGACTTGATTATTCGCCGATGTGTTGACGGACCGGCCGCTTTGGACATTCTTAAAGCTTGCCATAAAGGACCCACCGGTGGTCACTTTGGTCCCAACTACACCGCCAAAAAAGTGTTTGATTCGGGATTTTATTGGCCCACCATTTATCGTGATGCTCACGAGATGGTTAAACATTGTGATGCTTGCCAAAAACAAGGCAAGATCACACATAAAGATGAGATGCCTCAAAACTTCATACAAGAATGTGAAATCTTTGATGTTTCGGGCATCGACTTTATGGGGACATTCCCTTCTTCTAAAGGCAACAAATACATCCTTGTCGTTGTTGACTACGTTTCTAAATGGGTTGAAGCCAAAGCTTTACCCACTAACGACGCGAGGGTGGTTTGTAATTTCTTGAAACAACTGTTTGCTCGATTCGGTGTTCCTCGTGCTATAATTAGTGACCGTGGGACTCATTTTTGCAATGATCAATTCGCAAGAGTCATGGCTAAGTACGGTGTCAATCACCGTCTTTCCACCGCTTATCATCCTCAAACCGATGGTCAAGCCGAGATATCCAACCGTGGATTAAAGCGAATTTTGGAACGTACTGTGGGAGAGCATCGTGCCTCGTGGGCTGATAAACTTGATGATGCTCTGTGGGCTTTCCGTACCGCCTATAAGACACCGATTGGTTGTACACCTTATCTCCTTGTGTACGGGAAAGCTTGCCACCTCCCCATCGAGCTGGAACATAAGGCATACTGGGCCTTGAAGTGGGCTAACTTCGACATCAACAAAGCCGGTGATCTTCGTAAGATTCAACTCAACGAGCTACAAGAATTGAGGAATGAAGCTTACGAGAACTCATTGATCTACAAGGAGAAGACCAAGATTATCCACGATGCTAAAATCAAGAACCGAGAGTTCCACGTTGGTGATCAAGTCTTACTTTTTAACTCTCGGTTGAAGATCTTCTCGGGTAAGTTGAAGAGCCGCTGGTCTGGTCCATTCACCATCGCCAATGTCTTTCCCTATGGCGCCATTGAGCTTTCTCAGCCAAATGGGCCCAATTTAAGGTGAATGGCTAGCGTCTGAAGTTGTACTTTGGTGAGGACATCTCTCATGAGATGATTCCATCCCTCACCATGTTTCCCATGAATTAGTTCGGGACCGAGTCAGGCTCGTGACTCGGTTAACAAAAACAAGCGCTCCTCGGGAGGCAACCCGAGTATCTATCCCCCTTTCCCGTTTTTCATCCTAAGTGTAGGGGGAGCTATATAGGTTGCTTGTGTTTGTATGGTGATGTGATTACAGGGATAAGTGCACTCTTGGAATCTTTGAAGAACCGTGCTCCCATGTTATCCGCAAATTCGGTTCTATCTCTCAACTATCGTGATTCAATCTTCTTCATACTCACATTTGAAATTGATCACTTTAGTTGTCTCCTCCTTAACTTGATTTAACCAACGTGCACAATGTCATAAGTGTAGGGGAGACTTTTCCCACATGCTTAAACATTGAGGACAATGTTTATCTTAAGTGTAGGGGAGACTTCTATCGAAGTTTTAAGTGGACTTTTCCATTAAAATGCCTTCATTTAACCGGAAAATCATCTTTTTCAGCATTTTTCAAATTTTTAATTAACTTTGGCCATTTAGTCGTAATTTTTAAATTTTTATCGTTGCTTTCATATGTATATATCCCACAATAAAGTCAAAAATTTTAATAAAGTGGTGTAGCTAGTTTTGAAATCTTTGACATATTAGGCCCGTTGCGATTATTTTGACTCAACCCGAATTGACTTATCCAAGTTCATTCTAGCTAGTATCCTTAACCATGTAGACCTTAATTGGTTTATTAGGCTAAGTATCCACGAGTCTCATTACTTGAGATTTTAAATTGTGGAGAACGAGAAATGATAGAGTCAATTATAAGTCGGTATTCTTGCACAAGCACACTTGGTGTGATTATTTGCCTATTCTCCCATCACTTGCTAATGATTTATCTGCGATAAGTAAGGTCGTACGATTTGAAAGGTTACTTAGCTTCTAGCCCAAGATCGTTTAAAAGTTGCTCGGTAATGATAAGAGTTCATAGCCAAGGCATAAATTATGAAGCGGGGCGCGAAGATTGGCGAGTCCGAAAAGGCCCTAACAAGGCATGAGGATTCAATTTTATTGCTAAAGATCCAAGGTGATGTGAAAAGCATTATTCCTGAAGTCAATATGAAGGATCAAGACTAACAACGAAAAGCAATCAACTCCCATAAAGATCATGGAGAAGTCTATCCGAAAAGACCCTAACAAGGTATGAGGATAAATAGATCCAACTCCGAAAAGGAGGCGGATCGTTGTATCTCAAAATCCCAATTAGCGATTGAAGAAATAATGATGAAGTCGTGGTCAACAAAGTTGGAGTACCCCTCAAAAATACTCCAAGTGAAGAACTCTATTAACAAAGAGAAGACCATTATCTCAAGAACGTCTCTCAAGATATGAAGTATGAAGTACGTGCCAAACATCGGCCTGAGAAAGGTCTCAAATCGCGAAGCGAGTTATGCCAAGATATGAACTTTTTGATATCCCGAGAAGCAGTTTTAAGAGATTTTGTCCTTTAGCTAACTATTGATCAAATCGTCCTACTTTGCTTTCAGCCTAAATAAACTATCGCAATAAGTCCAAAAATGCATCTTCATGATCATTCTAAGACAAAAATAAAATATAAGAGATACACCTAGGAATAAGGGAGTTTAAGCATATAATTAAGCCATGTGTGTAAATGTTTGAATTGCTAACTTATAATAACAATGATCTCGTTTTTAAGCTTAGTTTGGGGAACGTGAAACTTGAGGGTGATAAATCTTCGCAGCACCAAAGCCCTAATGTAAGTCCTTGATCTCTTTGCAAGTTATTTCCATATAGCTATTTTCAAGTGAAAATGGTTTCTATCCTTTTGTTTCCTTTAAAGTTCTAATTTCTCTTAGTATTTAAATTTTTGTTTAGTAGTATTTTAATAAGGCCAAGGTTGATTGATTATGAGAAAAGTGTAAATTTGCTTTATCACTAAGCATTGCATGAGGGCATGGCAATGGTTAAGTGTAGGTGATTTGATAGGTGTGAAAACACCCATCCTTTTACCACTTATTTCTTGCTAAAACAAGACCAAAACGCGTATTTAATGTCATTTGTTTGGAATTATGCATGGTTTGTGTGTTTGTTGTGTTTTCAGAGCCAACCGGATAAATATTGAAGAAAACATAGGATTGCACGGGTTTTATCGAAGAAAAAGACGAAAAGACGAAGTCTATAATCCAAGAGATGCAAAAGATTTGAAGTCAATGGGCCTATTTGAAGATTTATCGAAGAAAAGGACCAAAGATGGAAGATTTACATATGTCGAAGAAACTCAAGTCTATTAAATGAAGAAATTAATAGACGAGTTGAATTTATTCGTCGACAAATCCCGAATCGAAATAAAAAACGTCAACTTTTCTAAAAAGACGAGAAGACAAAAAGAAAGGGAGAAAGCCCACTCACCAACCAAAGAGGAAGCCTATAAATACTCCTCCCATTCACAATTTTGAGAGAGATTTTTTTCATTCTTTTACATTTTTCCTATTTCGTAGGCACCATCTCCATTAAGGAGATTGGTGGTTTTTCATTTCATTTGATTTCTTCCAATCTTGTAAGTTTAATCTTTCCATTTTGTTTGTTGAATCTTAAATCATTAATACAAGTTCACATTTAATCTTTCTATCATCTTGTTCTTCATCTCTTTGTGATTCAAAGTTCTTAAGTTTCATTTTATTGGTTTGATCATAAAAAGTAAGTGGGTTTTACGTTTTTGTTGTTTTGGATTGATGTTTATCATTGGTAAATGATTACTGGATAAATTGGTTTAAGTTTTGGTTAAAAACTTGTTTGATTTTTGGTTTAAAAGCGTGTTATTTCAATCCCCTGTTCTTCGTTATTTTTACTGTTCCTGCCCAGATCCGGATCAACCCTTTATTCCGGATCAAGGTTTTGTGACTTTCTTGTTCATTCGGAATATCCATTATTCCGGATCAAGGTTTTGAGATTATATTCCGGATCAGTGATTTCTTACAAACATTCCGAATCAACTTGTTCATCCGGAATAATCAATATTCCGGATTAGTAGTTATTCCGAATAAAAGTTTTTTCTAAAACATTCCGAATCAGTCATTATTCCGCATCAAGCACATTATTCCGGATCAAAAGTTATTCCGAACGAAGGCCATATTCCGCATGAAGCAAACATTCCGCATGAAGGACATTTATTCCGGATAGAGATTTATTCCGGGTCAAGCATTTATTCCGCATGAAGCAAACATTCCGCATCAAGTGAACATTCCGAATGAAGCAATCTTTCAAGTTATTCCGCATGAGTTGAATTATTCCGAATAAGCTAAATTTCCCTGATATTCCGGATAAAGCATTTATTCTGAATAAGCTGTTTTCTCCAAATTTAGGTATTTTACTGTTTGATTTTTATTCAAGTTTATTTCCAGTAATTGCTTTTAGTTTAATTTTATTACTTCCTGCACTTATCGTTTTAGTAGTTATAGACCAAAGCTCCCCCTTTTTTATTCACCAATTACAACAATTCCACTTTTAACCGTGATTGATTCGAGAAGATACCGAGAACGAAACAACGACGTATATCAATTGGGTACGAGCAACACGAACAAAGATCTTGCAAGCAACCCTTTTTAATAACCTAAAATAACAGTTATTAAATGTGAACGTAGCTGAATGCAGACTAAGTACTGAAGCTAGAACTGGAACAATCACAACAAGGTGTTAGTAATGATGTCTTGGTAAGCATTGAAGGGGTTTAAGAATGAAAAAAGAAATGTACGTGTAACACTCTCAAATTTCGTATCGGGTCAGCGGAAGGGTCAATAGAGTGTTACGGGATAGCACAATAACTCAAATCATAGACAACGCATAAAAATGGTTGTACAAGGTTTAACATACATTCATTCGAATAATAGTTTTAAGTTTACATCAGGTTCCCAAGTTTCACAGTCATAAAGTTTACAAAACAAAGATCGAATGAATAAATCTTATTATGTGGGCCATCAGAGTCGATCTCCATTCAAGTTACCTTCAAGCACCTGAGATAAAACACGCGAAAATTATATCATCAAATGCCGAGTGAATTCATAGAGTTTAATAAAAACCGTAACATAAAACAGTTATAGAAATCAGAAAACAAGTATAATATCATAAGTGAGTCCTCGTATTGCTAGTCAGGCAATATATATATAAATCAAGTCATATATCTTAAACCGTCCATGAGACTGAACTCTCAATATTACCATTATAGGTAACATTATTATCGTTATTTGTATTATTATTTGGATTGCGTTGGATTATTACTAGCCGCATGACATTGCTACCTTACTATAACAAACAACAGGTCGCGAACCTGACAAACAATTTTCCCATCTAAATTAGCGTGTCGTCACAAAATCACGCTATGTAAATCTTCTCATACATAAGTTCGCTTACCAATCAATGTGGCACGACAAGTATCAACCGTCAAGGCGCGAACTGGGGTGATCTTCCCCAAATAGTACTATTATATGCGTAAGCGTCTACCAAATCCTGGTAGTTCATAATTCATGCTAATGGGACTTTAAGTGACATAACCTAACTATTAATAATCTATTTCATCTCATTCATTGGGTCATAGCATCATTCGGGTCCATATCAATAAGCATACCATCGGGACTACTTGTGTTCTATTTTATCAAAAACTAGCATGTTATCTCCCTCGCGGGTTTACAAAACATTTTATAAAACATTTAAAAGAGTGTGAGGCTATGAATTCACGTTGATTAGGAAAGGCAGGTTATCGACGATGGTGCGTGCTTCAATCACGGAAACCTATATAAATAATACTCGTCTTAGGCTCTTGTCCAATGACTTTATAAAAAATAATGGCTATGTATATGTATGATGATATTATAAGTATGATGATGATCAAGTGGGATTTTATACCTTTATTCAACATTATAGTGTTATGTGTTAGTAAATTTTAGACTAGTTACACTAGTTTTAACTTGTTTAAATATTAAGGCCCAGTCAGCCCATTAAAAGCCCAATACATTATATTAGTCCATTTATACTTTAAATACCAGGCCTATACTCATATTTTGGGCCCAAGTGGGTTAAGCCCATGAGTAAGTCCATTAGTGTTTAGCCAAACTAGTTGGGCTAATAGT
The DNA here is from genome assembly GCA_025667525.1 of Glebionis coronaria. Lineage (NCBI taxonomy): Eukaryota > Viridiplantae > Streptophyta > Magnoliopsida > Asterales > Asteraceae > Glebionis > Glebionis coronaria. The sequence goes on along the minus strand of CM046874.1, from coordinate 91,582,436 downwards.
CCAATAAGGTTACTTTGGCCCGTTAATGTCCATAAGTTATAAAGCTCGGATTTATCGGTTTTTACTTGTTAAATGTACTTACATATCAGTATATGAGTTATGAAAAGGTTACATTAGACGGGTCCGACCGTCTAAGTTTTATTTGGCGAAAACGTTAATCTTTCGGTTTTAGCCAAAAAGACGTAAAACTTATATATAGTTTTATAACTTTAGAAAACATTTGAGTTTGTAATTTTATAAGATGTCATACTTACTTATCATAGTATACAACTTATTTTATAAGTATTATCATAAGTTAGTAGGTTTTTTATATGTATTTTATAATAATATTACTTGTGTGCTCATTTTATATTATATACTTTTATTTACAAATCTGATTATCAAAGTCACTTTCACCATTTTAGCATATCTTGAGTTCTACAAGGAGATAGAAGCTCAAATTTGGGCAGCACAAACTACATAATATGTGATAAAAATAACTCCATTTTAGGTACTGCTCAATCATCATCTAAGTATCCCTAATAATTCGTCCAAAACAGACTATACATATTTGAACCTTAATAGTATTTTGATCATATCTTGCTCATTTTATTGATTTCATTGAGTGGCTAACTCATCACATATGTAAAAATCATATATCTAACTGTATAAGCAATAATCCAAGTCATTTTACCAAGTGTTCATATGGTTACTTACTATTTTATACATCCTATAAATTTAACCGTGATTTTAACATCTTTACATGTAGATTTTTGTCTTTTTAACCAAATCTATTAACACAAGATCCCCACATAATACTTTGATCATCATTTATCATCATATGCATATACATTTAAAAAGAAAATACAAGATTACATTTACAAAATAACAAGATGATGGAAGAAATGATCTTGTTACCAACCAATATAGTGAAAGGTTAAGAACAAGAGTTGGTTTTTGATAACCAATCTTATGATATATGAAGACCACCTTCAAGATCACCCAAATATATGAACACCTTGAGAAAAATCAGCCCTATACTCCAAGGAAAAATTCTTTGAGGATGTTAGGATCACCTTAAATCAACAAGTCTTCAAAAGGTTTTCATCTTATGCAAGTTAAACACAAGATTCATGGTAGAATTTTGATCAAATGGTGGTGTTTAGTGGTGGTGTTTGGGACGGCAATGGAGATAGTTGAGAGAGATTGTGTGTGTTTGCATGTATCAAATTAGTGTAGATAGTTTAAGTTTAGTTGTTTTAAGTGTTGGTGGTTTTGAGTGAAAACTAAGGACAAGTGTCCTTAGTTATCTTGTAACTTTGACACATCAAGGGGTGTGTTGGCTAAGCTTGGCCGCCCCTTATTGGGGGTGGGGTAAGTGTTAACTTGTCTCATCCCCACTAATTTACGGGTACTCCTCGATTCTAGTTTCCTTGATTTGCGTGCCCTCGGGTCATTTTACGAAAAACGTTTTTATAAATTGTGAATCAACGGCACAAAACAAATCTAATAAAAATTGTCTCATCAAAAACGGAGTTTAAAAACGTAAATACGTAAACCTAGGGTTTCCGGTTTAGTCGTAAAGGACGTTAAATATGCACGTAGCCCCAATTTCAACCCGTAAATTGTGAGTTCATCAACCAACACAAAAATGAGTTTCAAATAATATACGAAAAAATAATTTACTACTTGAAAATGTTAGATTGTCACAGCATTTCCTCCTAAAAGGGATCAACGTCCTCGTGATCCATTTCATCTTGATGTCCATTTCTTATTGAAATCAAAGAGGTGTGGGTATGTTGGAAATTCACTTTATGTGACGACATTTAAGAATTCCCGTTAGTTATCATAGTCACACACGTTTAGACTAGACTAGGTTCATGTATAGTTAAGTGTATCGTGTGTGACTATATATACCCCTCCTTAGCTTCCAAGGAGGAGTGTTGCTTGTGTCATTTTCACTTTTAATACATTTTTCCTTCTTTCACACAACCTCTCTTTCTCTCTCTCTTTCAACAATGGCTACCACCACCATTTACCACCATGTTAGACCACCGGATCAAATATAGCAAATCCACAATTAGCATCAGAGCCTCGGTTCCATCCTTGGATCGTTCTTATTTTCGATTTAGGTGGTCTATAAAAAAATTGGTCTGAATCTATATCATTTTTGTCACGGTTTGTTGTGTTTTTTTTATCATATTCACAAGTTTTTGTCACGTCCTGTTATTTTTTTGTCCACAGTTTCACTGGTTTCATTAAAACTTATTCATCTATGGTCAAAAGTTGTCATCGTGGTCAAAAGTTGTCTTGTTGTTTTTGATATTCAAAAAGTGGTCACAAGTGGTAATCTGGTATTCATATCGTCTACTGTTTCTGGTCCATTTTTTGATCTGGTATTTTTTTTTCTCGGTTTATCTTGTTGTTTATGATAACGAAGTTACCCAGAAAAATATTCAAATTCAGATTACCATACCTGGATTTTCAGGAACAAGGACATCTCGCGGATAAGATTTCAGATTCATGGTGCATCGCATTGAGTGCGATGGGTTGTCTACGATGGTACCATTGCGATGGGTACCATCGCGATGGGACATCGACTGCGATGGACTCTTCATGTTCAGACTGCGATGGGTCCTAGTTTAAACTGCGATGGGACATCATGTTACGATGGACTACATAGTTTAGACTGTGATGGGTCAAAGTTTTAGACTGCGATGGACTAAAAAGTTTAGACTGCGATGGCTTAAATTTTTAGACTGCGATGGGTCTAAAAAGCTTGACTGCGATGACCATCTGACTCATGTTACGATGGAAATCTTTTGACTGCGATGGGTTCATTTTTTAAGACTGCGATGGAAATTCTTTTAGACTCCGATGGGTTTAAAAAATGTTTGACTACGATGCAGTTTAAAACTTACATGACCATGACCATGATGTTTAGGCTTAACAATTGACCGAAACCATCTCAACCGAGTCAACTCGGTAATTACCGAGTTGACTCAGTTAACTCACTGAGTCGGCTCAACATCCAACCTTATTACTCCCAATCAACACCAAAACTAACCTAATCCCATCGTCTCCTATCTCCATCTACAACATCCTGACTCGAACAAAATTAAATAATCTCATATTCATTGGTTTGGGTGTAATATGATTTATTCAAGATCTTTTAGATCAAGACTCACGAAACCATAAAATCATCACTGATCTATGTTTGGTTTTTAACCATTTATTATTCGAATATAAAGAAAGGTTTTTAACAATTATGTTAAACCCAATATTTGATTCGTTTTTTATTAAAACAACATGCAAACACCTCTTACTCTTACCCGAGAACAATTATTGTTCTTGAAGCCACGATCTTACCTTGGTTCGTCCTTCCAAGTCTCGATTTAAGATGATTATGGCTGTGAAGGTGGGATAAGATTTAATTTGTGATGAGATTAGCTATTGGTTATTATTGATTTGTTAATCAACCGTATGATTCATCTTTTTGAAAAGACGAGGATCGAGGTGTAGATAAGATGATATGGGAGAGTAGCAGATTAGGTTGTGAGTTTTCTTTTGGTTTTTTTGGTAAGAGGACTTTGGGGGCGGAGGATACTAAGATGAAGTGTTTAGGGTTAAGATAAATGTGAGTAAAATTAGGTGGAGTGTTATAACCCTTGTGATGATGGACCGGGTTCTAAAAATTGGGCCTCATTTATTTATCTTTTGGGTTACGGTTGAGTGTAGTCACGAGTTGGGCCATGTAATTTGATCCGGATTTTTATCTCAAAATATTTATTTTGAATAAAATTTGTGAATTAAGTTATACTTCGGTCGTCATCGGGTCGAGACAACGAGTGACGTGACAAAGTGATGTGATAAATGTGACGAGAATTTATTTGAGACGAGACCAAAGAAAAATTTGGCGATTTTTTTAGTGACTACAGATTTCGTTTGATCGGGTATAAATTATGTGAAGTTGGAGACGGATTTTTTCGAAGGCGTGTATTTATTTTATCTTTCAAAGATAACTTGCTCGTGCTTAATCTTAGAATGAAGACTTGTTTATCTGGTTTCCGGGTTCGGGGTGGATGGTTGATGACTCGGATAACTATCACTTAAAGGGGTTACATTGTTGTACTCAGTGTCACGCGCTTAGTCGACGTGGATAATTTCAAGAGGTTTTGTGCTTATAGACTTCTTCAGTGATGCATTGAGTACTTAGAGATTTCTCCACCGTTCCTCATTCAACAATAGTGCAAGCTTAAGTCACAAGATCGAAGGATTCTTATTCAGTTTCACTTTTGATGTATTTGGTTCATTCAATCAGTGGTCACTTCAAATTGCTTTCACGTGGGTTGGTAAAAGTGGCCATGGAGAGTTTATGAGAAGAGATTTTCGATCAACAGCTGATTCTCACAAAATAGATAATTCAGCTTATTTATTATTCTCACGAGATTTCAGGTTCATGTGCTTACGATTTATTGATGGTTCCGAACCATCAAGGGGGAAGAAGAAGACACATTGAACGCACAACGAGTACACGTGATGAACTTCATACCTTCTTTTGATTTGAAGATATTCCGGGATGACATTTGTCATAGCCGTAGAGAAAATCGGTGTTTTAACTCGTGGGGTTATCAATCTCTAAACGGTACACTACTGATTCGATGTTTAATTGTTTGGTTGTTGCAATTATTCATCATCATTATCCTATATGCACTCCCGGGACTTAATTGACTCTGGTGCATCTCCGGAAGAAGATATGTGCATTTCCAGGACTTAATTGACTCTGGTGTTACGATGTCAACTTCATGAATGGGATAAAGTGTCTACTTCACTATTTGAGCTTCATAATTGGGATTGATTTACTTTCTTCAACTATGTGGGGGAAGAAATGTCTTGATTCTTTCTGGTATACATAACTTGAACTCTCAGGGGGAAGAAAAATTCAGAAGAATTATTCAAGCGTGAGAAGAGAAGTTGTTGATCTACTTGGTGTACCCCTTACTTTCAATCCCTCTTAGCAACGTTATCATGTTATATGATGGGATTTGCTTGTTAGATTCCGCTGTGCGCTTAATCATTCTAAGCTTTATTGAAAGCTTTGAAGTTGCTTACGAGGATTGTCGGTTTAGGGGGAAGCTATTTAAAAGCTTCTACATCAAGTTTATGTGGCACGAATTAGGGGGAAGTTAATTCAGAAGCTTCTCCTTAACCAGAAGTGTATGGGTTACTTAGCTCGTGTCGTTACAGTATTTCTTCTACAAGTTAAAGATGAGTCATTTTGAAGTCAAAGGCCTCAGAAGACATCATCAGCATAGGACGCTTCATGAAAGCTCTTGTTCTTAATCATTATGTACTTGTTAGGAAAAATATTGTAAGGAATTCTACACGTCGTCCCATGGGGGAAGATTGTTGGAAATTCACTTTATGTGACGACATTTAAGAATTCCCATTAGTTATCATAGTCACACACGTTTAGACTAGACTAGGTTCATGTATAGTTAAGTGTATCGTGTGTGACTATATATACCCCTCCTTAGCTTCCAAGGAGGGGTGTTGCTTGTGTCATTTTCACTTTTAATACATTTTTCCTTCTTTCACACAACCTCTCTTTCTCTCTCTTTCTTTCAACAATGGCTACCACCACCATTTACCACCATATTAGACCACCGGATCAAATATAGCAAATCCACAGGGTATTTCTTCCACATTTCATCCTCTCGTTCCCAAGTAAATTCTGGTCCATGCTTTGAATTCCACCGGATTTTGACGATTGGTATCTGACTTTGTTTAAGTTGCTTTACCTCACGATCCATAACCTCTACGGGCTCTTCGATAAAATGCAACTTCTCATCAATTCGGACCTTATCCAATGAGATTTTCTCATCACACACTGCTAAACATTTCTTCAGATTAGATACATGGAATGTGTGGGGTAACTCTAATTTGTAAGCCACCGGACCTACTCTAGATAAAATCTTAAAGGGTCCAATATAGCGGGGATTCAATTTCCCTCGCTTTCCAAATCTTATGACGCCTTTCCATGGTGATACTTTCAACATTACACGGTCACCCACTACAAACTCCATTGGTTTCCGCCGCACATCCGCGTAACTTTTCTGTCTATTTCGGGCAGTCAACAGTCGATTCTTAATCTGAACTATCATCTCCGTAGTCTCCCGGATCAATTCCGCTCCTATGAGTTGGGTATCCCCAACTTCACTCCAACATATAGGAGATCTACACTTCCTACCATACAAAGCTTCAAACGGTGCAGCCTTAATACTAGCGTGATAACTATTGTTATATGAAAACTCTGCTAAAGGCAGATGTTTATCCCAATTCTTACCAAAATCTATCACACAACGCTCTCAACATGTCTTCCAGTGTATGTATCGTCCTTTCACTCTGCCCATCAGTTTGGGGGTGATAAGCAATGCTCATGTCGATATTCATTCCCAAAGATCTTTGGAGGGATTTCCAAAAATTCGATGTGAATCTAGGATCTCGGTCAGAAATGATCGATACAGGCACTCTATGCTTACATACAACATTCTCAAGATAAATACGAGTCAGCTTCTCCAATGAGAACTGCTCTTTAACAGGAATGAAGTGAGCTGATTTGGTCAGTCTGTCGACAATGACCCAAATCGAGTTATTTCCAGAAGATGTTCTAGGAAGCTTAGTGATAAAGTCCATCGTGATTCTCTCCCACTTCCATTCAGGAATCTTTGGTAGTTGAAGTAGTCCTGACGGCTTTTGATGTTCAGCTTTGACTCTTGCACAAGTCAAACATTAAAGAACATACATAGCAATATCAGCTTTCATATTCGGCCACCAGTAAAAATTCTTCAAATCATGATACATTTTATCAGATCCAGGATGAATGGAATATTTAGATTTATGGGATTCCAACATGATTAAATCTCTTAAGCCTCCAAACTTAGGTATCCACATACGACCTCTTAAGCATTTCACTCCATCAGCTCTAACTTCTAAAGGATCTCCTTCACCTCGAAACCCTTCATATCAAAATTTTCTTTCTTATAGGCTTCTATTTGCGCATTTCTAATTTGATCAGGCAAATTATTGTGCACAGTCAAGACTAGAGAACGTACCCTGATAGGCTCTCTATCTTTTCTACTTAATGCATCAACAACAACATTTGCTTTTCTCGGGTGATATTTTATATCACAATCATAATCACTTAACAGTTCTATCCATCTTCGTTGCCTCATGTTTAATTCCTTTTGATCAAGAATATACTGTAGGGTTTTATGATCGGTGAATACCGTACACTTGGTGCCATACAGATAATGTCTCCACAACCTAAGAGCAAAGACTACAGCTCCTAACTCAAGATCATGAGTAGTATAATTCTCCTCATTCTTCCTTAATAGCCTAGAAGCATAAGCTATCACCTTTTCTCGCTGCATCAAGACAGCTCCATAACCTCTAAGATATGCATCACAAAATACTACAAAATATTCACTTTCGTCGGGTAATGATAGAATTGGTGCACTACATAATTTTTGCTTCAATATCTGAAATGCTCCTTCTTCTTCACTTCCCCAAACGAAAGGTTTATTTTTCTGAGTTAGCTTGGTCAGGAGTTTAGCTATTAAAGAAAATTCTTTAATGAATCGCCTATAATAGCCAGCCAATCCTAAGAACTGTCGCACCTCCGTTGGCGTTGGCGGTGCAGACCAATTCTTAATGGCTTCAACCTTTGCTCGATCAACATGAATAACATCTTTGTTAATCACATGACCAAGAAATTGCATAGAGTCCAACCAAAAATCATATTTTGAAAACTTAGCATACAACTTTTCATCCTTTAACAAGCTCAAGATAGTCCTTAAGTGTTCTCCATGTTCCTCTTTATTCTTAGAATAGATTAGAATATAGTCAATAAACACGATCACAAATTTATCCAAATAGGGTTTTGTTGGAAATACGTTTTACGTATTAGAAAGGATCGGTCACTCCAATAATAGTCCATGTTATAGCTCGTAGTTTAGTTATTTACATTTATTAAACAAAGCCCAAAACCGAGCCCATGAAGTGTATGGGCCGGCGGCCTAATGTAAACCCAAGCCCATCTCATGGGCTTGGGTATATAAACCCTCTCCTTAGATGGAGAGGGTGTGTGGTTATTCACTTTTCACATAGTAAAACATTGGTTTCTCTTTCTAAGTGTGTGTGTAATCCACCATCTCTCTATCTCCTTCTCTCTCTAAAATCATAAGCATAGATTTACATTTCTACAAATGGTATCAAGAGCTTGGGATGAAATATAGGTTTGTTTTTGTGTTGCGTATTGTGTTCTAAACATTTCGTAGATTGTTGGTTTGTTTTTAGCCGAATCTTCAAATTTTTTTGTGTTTGATCGAAGTTTAAAGTAGTGTAACATAGGGATTCGTGTTAAACTGTTCTTGGTATCTTGGTTTGTGTTAAAACATCATTTTTCTTGGATCAAAAGTGCAAAAAAGTTGTGTGTTCTTCATTCCGAAATTTAAGCAGAATCTCTATCGGAAAGTACAAGTGAAACGTGGACTTCCATCGCAATAACCATCACCATCGGAAAGGGTTTTGGTTCTACATTGCGATACGTGGGTTTTATTACTTATTCCGATCTGGACATTCCGATCGTACTTTGCGATCTGGGATTCCGACGGGTATAAGGAAGTAATTTAAGTCGTTACTCTGCTTGAATTTTGTTAGCTACTTTGCGATCTGAGCATTGCGATCTGAGTATTCCGATAGATTTTGCGATCTGAGTATTCTGATAGGCTTTACGATCTGAACATTTCGACAGCATTGCATTTCGATCTAGGCATTCCGATACCACCATCATTCCGACCAAGTTACATTACGATCTGGACTTTGCGATCTAAACATTTCGACAGACTTGCTTTGCGATCTGGACTTTCCGATCTGACATTCCGATCTGGCATTTCGAGTGTGTAATTTTGTCTTGGAATTTTTGGTTTATCGAGAACATATTTTAAGGGATTTTAACATTGTTTCTCGACTTCAACACAAAAACACTTAACCTTATTTCATTGTTCGATCAACTTTGTAAATCTCAACTTATTGAAATGGAGTACACATCTCTTACGGATAAGTCCATCCTCTCGGGTACGGATAATCGTCCACCAATGTTGGTGAAGACTATGTATGAGGAATGGGCTTCCCAAATGGAACTTTATATGTTGAACAAGGAGAATGGACATCTAATTTGGGCATCGGTGCTCAATGGACCATTAGATTATGGTACAGTGACGGAAGGTACGACTACTCGTCCTCGCACAACGGGTGAGTTGACTGGAGATATGAAGATTCAAGATAAATGTGATAAGTATGCTACAAACATCATTCTCCAAGCCCTTCCTCCAGATGTCTACAAACTCGTCAGCAAACATAAAGTTGCCAAAGAGTTATGGGATAGAATTTGTGTTCTAATGCAAGGCACCTCGTTAACTAAACAAGAACGAGAGTGTAAGCTTTATGATACTTTTGATAAGTTTGCCTATGTGCCAGGGGAGACTCTCAATGATTACTATCTGAGATTTACCCTATTGTTGAATGAGCTTAATATCTATGGCATGGCAATCCCTACCTTTCAATTGAACACCAAGTATTTGAACACTCTTCCTCCAGAATGGAAAAAATACGTGACAGATGTTAAATTGGCTAAGGACTTGCATAACACCAATGTGGATCAACTTCAAGCTTTTCTTCAACAACACGAATGCCATGTGATCGAGGCTCGGTTGTCTACACCACAAGTTCATGATCACTTGCAATGTATGCTTCTCAATAAAACATGGCTTATACTTATCAACAACCATCATACTTGCAGCAACCACCACCACACATCTATCAGCAACCACAACAACCATCTTATCAACCACCAATGATGCCACAACAAGAATATCAACAAAGTGTTCATCAACAATCTTTTCAACAGCAACCATCATATCAAACATCACCATCACAAGCCAACACTTCTCCATTGGGCTATACTCCTCAGCAAGGATATTTTCCAATAGAAGCACAACCATCACAAGCTTTTTACTCTAATGAACTTCCACCAATCCAAGCACCGGTCTTTACTCCAAATGATACGCCAGCTGATGTTCTAAACCATCTCACCGCCTACTTGTCAAAACTTGTTGCAACTAGAGGATTCCCACCAACAAACAATCAGCTCCGCACCTCATCCAATCCTCGACAACAAGCCACTGTTCAAGATGGTCAAGTGACGGTGCAACCTATTCAGGGAAGGCAAAATTCATATGGACCTCCTACAAGGACTGGGAACAATCAAGCTGTGAATTCTCAAGCTAGTGGAAATGGGAGTCCTATTGGTCCTAAGAAGGTTGTGACTTGCTACAATTGCCGAGGACAAGGTCATATGGCTAGGGAATGCACTCAACCGAAAAGGAGAAGGGATGATGCATGGTTTCGTGAGAAGATGTATTTGGTTGATGCTCAGTCTAAGGGGAAGATTTTGGATTCAGAGGAGTTAGCATTTCTTGCAGACCCAGGGGCAGCAGATACTGAAGGCATTGCAGTTGTTTCCACTTCAAATGCAGATTATCAAGCGGATGATCTTGATGCATACGATTCGGATTGTGATGACATTCACTCTGCCCAAGCTGCTCTCGTTGCTAATCTCTCTCACTACGGTTCTGATGTCATCAGTGAGGTACCAACCACATCTAATAATATTGATGATAACCAACATCAAGTTGGGCATGAAAATGACAACCTCGAACAGCATTCGGGAACTAGTAACTCAAATGATGTGGTACCCAATTCTACACATTTAAGTGAACCTCAACCAAATGCTACGACGGGTATGGAATCTTATGCTCAACATGATTTGGTCATGGTGCCTAAACATATTATTGATCAAATGCATATGGCCCTCAGGCAATCCGTAGATACGAATTCCATCCTAACTGCTGAGCTTGCGTTGCATAAAGAAAAGGTCAAAACTTTTGAAATGGTCCCTCAAGAAGAGAAAATAACATGTTCTGAATTTGACCAATTTCGTTTTGAAAAGATTGAACACTTGAAAGAAATAGAATCATTAAAAGCTAATCTTTCCAATGAATTAAAAGAAAAAGAGTCGGTTGTCAATGATTTTCAGAAACTTACAAATGGATTTCGAAACTCTCGAGTCTAAAAAGGTTGAATCGGAAATTAATGCTACCAAACTTCTTAAATTCAAAGAACAACAGCTTTTAAAACAATACGCTTCCACAGAAAAGGTTCATCTTTTAACTAAATCATTTAAAGAATTCGAACTTAAGCGTCTTCAAGATTTACCACCTAATCCCGGTTATGCAAAACAAGCTCAGGAATATATTCCCGGTCTTTATGATATGACCATAATTGGAAAATCGAAAGAAGCACCTTTTGTTCGTAGTACTGAGGAGACACAATCACTTGGGGATGAAACTCATTCTAAAATGCTTTCAAAATTCCATACAATTGATTATGATCAACATAACAAAGATCAATTTTCGAAAAAGACACGCATTCGCTTACAAAAGGAATTAGCAGAATTAACAGTTCTTGTGCCCTAAAGTTTGTCAAATGAAAACCTTCCTAGTACGTCTCCTACACTCGTCAAAAAGGATTTAACGAAGTTAATTCCACCGGTAAGTAAGGCGTCCGTTAACTTAAATACGGTTCACCAACACTTAGCCGATTTTGACAAGGTCATTTTGGAACGTACGACGGCCACGGCCATAACGGAAGGTGAATGGAACTTTGAGCACACTAGAGCTGCGTTTCGAGATGAAATTGTTCCGTTTGTAAACAGTGTTAAAGCTTGTCTTCGTAATATTGATCAAGATTTGTTTTTGGAAATAGAATAAGTTAGACGTGTTTTGAATGAAATGGAAGATGCTTATGAAAACAGTTTACTTGAAATAGAACGGGTTTCACGCCATAATGATCTGCTTCTGAATCAAGTGATGTCTCATGATATAGTTTCTGTCTGTGTGAATACAAGTGTTGATAATGATTCTATTGTGCATAATGTTGAATCTGTGGATACTGTGGTAGATAGTACTTGTCACGAATCTGACGCTGAATTTTTAAAGCTTCAAGATTCATATTCTTCGCTTTCAAAACATTTTGATGAGATTCAAACACATTGTATTTCGCTTGAATGCAAGCAACAATTTATTCAAGAAATCTTTGAAACGTCATTCGAAGGTGTTAATATCGATGATGCAAACTTTGAAAAGAATTTTCGATTGAATTTACAATCAAAACAGCGTCAGCCAAGTGAAAAAGTTGCTCAATCTTTGCCGATAGACATAGAGAAATCTAAGGAGCTTAACTGTGTGAACGTACTTGAGGTCGCTGAGAATTTTAAACTTGATCTAGATAATCGAGTTTCCAAGATTTTGTCCAAAGTTGATAACTTAAAACAGAAAAATACACGACTCTTCGATTCAGTACAGCCCGCATGTGTTGATACCACTGCACAGAATCAATCATTGATTGAACAATTGAATCGAAAGTCGGTGGAAATATCTGATTTGAGGGAACAAATTTGTGATAAGAATCTGGTCTTGGCTGAGTTAAAGGAAACACTTCGTACCCTAAAAGGTAAGAATGTTGTGGATAACGCAGCCACTATCTCAGCATCGTCCTCTAGTGCAATCAAAAGAACCCTTATTGCCGTCACACCACTTAACAAGGGCCCTAGGACTAAACCTTCTCAAACATTGGTCACTAAAGATAAGGCGGAATCAAAACCAGCTTCTAATATTCCCGTGTTGCCTTTTGTAGGAGTAAGCACCACTACTAAGGCTCAAAGATCTAAGCTTAAGAGAAACAAGAAGAATGATAGGATCTTGCCCCCATCTAGTAGTCAAGTGAAGAAGAAATTAGAAGCCCATCCTAGGAATGTTATTTATGTTTTGAATAAAAAGAATCATGTAGCTAAACCTAAAGGCTCTGCGGTTCTGCAGCGTTCTAAGCCTACTGTGAATTCTAATTTGAAATGTTGGAATTGCAATGAATGTATGTTTTCTAGTCGTCATGATTCTTGCCTTATTGACCATGTGAATGAGATGTATGCCCGAAAAAATGGATTAGAATGGAAACCGACTGGGAAAGTGTTAACCCAAGTTGGCTGGATGTGGCGTCCCACTGGTAGAACTTTCACTATAGTAGGAAATATGTGCCCTTTAACTAGGATTACTCCCACTGAAGTGAAGAAAGCATGCCCTTTAACTAGGAGTACCAAGGCTACCAAAACACACGCGTGTCCTTTAATTAAGAACACTGACACTACTGTAGGAACCAAGTGCCCTTTAAATAGGTCTACTCCCACTGTAGTGCCCGCGAATAATCCAAAACCTAAGAAAGTTGGAACAGTAAAACCTGTTAGTGCTAAAACTCAGATTAGAAAACGCAGGAAATCTAAGGGTCTCAAAAATGTTAGCAATTCCGATAATTCTATATATGTATCTGCTAACACTCCGGAACCAATAGTTTCCAATGCATTGTCTACTGTTGTTGTTGAAAACAGGTGGTCCAAATTGTTCTCTGGTATTTGGACTCTGGTTGCTCCAAGCATATGACCGGAGATCGCTCTCAGCTCAGAAATTTTGTCAGCAAGTTTCTTGGTACGGTTCGATTTGGTAATGATCATATTGCAAAGATAATGGGTTACGGTGAATATCATATTGGGAATGTTATAATTTCAAGAGTGTATTATGTGGAAGGTCTCGGTCACAACTTGTTTTCTGTGGGACAATTTTGTGATGCAAACCTAGAAGTTGCTTTTCGAGAGCATACCTGCTTCATTCGTAATTTGGAAGGGGTTGATTTATTGAAAGGTACTCGAGGGAATAATTTGTATACTTTGTCTCTACAAGACATGATGGCCGCCTCTCCCGTATGTCTTGTAACACTCTCATTTTTCGTATCGGTACAGCGGAAGGGTCTTTCAGAGTGTTACGGGATAGCACAATAACTCCAATCATAGACAACACATAAAAATGGTTGTACAAGGTTTAACAAACATTCATTCGATAAAAAGGTTTAAAAGTGTACAACAGGTCCCAAATTATATAGGTCATTAAGTTTACAAAACACAGATCGAATGAACATTTTTAATATTAAGTGTGGGCCATCAGAGTCGATCTCCATCCGGATTACCTTCAAGCACCTGAGGTAGAAAACATGCAGAAATCATATCAGCGAATGCCGAGTGAATTCATAGAGTTTAATGAAAACCGTTATATAAAACAATCATTTACATTCATTTAAAATCAGAACACAAGTATAATATCGGAAGTAAGTCCACATATTGCTAGTCAGGCAATATATAAATCAAGCATACATCTGAAAACCGTCCATGAGACCGTAGTCTCTATATTACCATGATAGGTAATATATTCATCGTAATAGCGTCGTATCATATCGGATATTTAGATTATACAGGTTGTATAGATTGTAGGATTATTATTAGCCGCATGACATTGTTACCTTACTGTGAAAACAGCGGGCCGCGAACCCGACAAACAGTTTGCCCATCTAAGTTAGCGTGTCGTCACAAAAATCACGCTATGGAATCTTCTCATACATAAATTCGCTTACCAATCAATGTGGTACGACGGGGATCAACCGTCAAGGCGCGAACTGGGGTGATCGTCCCCAAATAGTACTATCAAATGCATAAGCGTCTACCAAAACCCGGTAGTTCACAATTCATGCTAATGGGACTTTAAGTGACATAACCTAACTACTAATAATCCTTTTAGTCTCGAATATAGGGTCATAGCATCATTCGGGTCCATCTCATTTAGCATACAATCGGGACTACTTGTGTTCTATTTTTATAAAAATCTAGCATGTTATCTCCCTCGCGGGTTTACAAATCATTTTATAAAAACATTTAAAAGAGTGCGAGGCTATGAACTCACGTTGTTAATGAAAGGCGGATTATCGGCTACGGGCGTGCTTCGGTCACGGAAACCTATATAAATAATAATCGGTCTTAGACTCAGTCCAATGACTTTTATCAAAATAAAAATATACATATGATGATTTTGTACATATGATGATGATCAAGTGGGTTTATAAATCCTTGTTTACTCGTTTTAGTGTTTACGTTTTGGTATCGTCTTACTAGTTCACTAGTTTTACCGATTTTACCTATTTTAAGTTCATTAAGTCTTTTATAAGTTCTTTTACTTGTTTTTACCCATTATATACCTATATGATCAGTATATATATTTTTCATGTTGGGTCCAAATGGGTTAAGCCCGAATAATTCTTTTTACAAGTTTTTATCTTATTAAGTCTAATTATTAGTCCAATAGGTTTAGTTAGCTCGTAATTGTCCGTAATTCTTATAGTTCGGGTTTTATCGGTTTTTACTTGTATTAGTTACTTATACATCAGTATATAACTTTTATAAACTTTACATTAGACGGGTTTGGTCGTCTAAGTTTTATTTGGCGAAAAACGTTAATTTCACGGCGATAGCCGAAAAAGTCGTAAAAATCAAGTTTATAGTTTTTATTACTTATAAATATTATTTTTACCACCATTTATCTAATTTACTCATTCAATTAACCTTTTATACATTTATATAAATAAGTTTTATAAGTTAGTGGGTTTATATTTTACATTTTATAAATTATAAAGTGAGTGCTTATATAATAATAATAAACATTATTTCCAAAATCTGATTTTTAACTTCATATTCACCATTTTTATCATATCTAGAGTTATACAATGACTTAGAAGCTCATTTTTGGATGACAACTTCTTCATAATATGTGCTACATATAACTTAGTTATAGCTACTGCCCATTTTGAGTCTAAGTTGCCTTAACAGTCCCTACAAAACTGCTTATTCAGATTGTACCACCTAACTTGTTTTGATCATATCTCACTCATTATTTTGATTCCATTGCATGGCCAACTCTCACATGTGTATAACATCATCTACTTACTGTAAATAGATCAAACCATGCAATTTTATCAGTTCATCATTTAGTTATCTACTGTTTTTATACAGCCAACTAATTAGTCATGATTTTAGCTTCATTTCTTATGGTTATCATCATTTTTAAGCATGTTTATCAACACTTGATCCCCACACAACATTTTTATCATCATATATACATCATATACATATACAAAATGAAAGAAAATATATTTGTTCTTTACAAAATAATAAGAGAAAAATGTAGAGGATGATCTTCTTTACCAATCCAAGTGGATTTCTTGTTTTAGGAAGGCAAGAACTTGATGAACACAACAAGTATCTCCAAGACCATCAAATATCAAGATTATATGTTGGAAAATCAGCCCTAGGACACAAGCAAATCACCTCCAAAGTTGTTTATATGGCCACCAAATGATCAAGGCTTCAAGGAAACACCTTAATAGGACTAGTAAACATGTGGTTTGTAGCTAGAAAAGATCAAGGATGGGGTTTGTTGCTTGATTTGGGACGGCAAGAGAGGAGAGTTGAGAGAGTTTTTGGGGTGGTTTGCATGTAGGAAATGGTAAGTATGAAACAAGTAACTAGTTTTGTGCTAAGTGGGAAATGTGTTGGCTTAAAGTGTAAGCACAAGCTTACACTTGTGTAAACAAGTTAAATTGATGCCACCTATGTGTGGTGGTGTCCATAATGCCGTCCCATATAAGCTAGTGGGATGGGGCAAAGTGTTTTGTCCCATCTCACTAGTTTACGGGTATTTCTCGATTCTAGTTTTCTTGATTTGCGTGCCCTCGGGTCGTTTTACGAAAAACGTTTTTATAAATTATGAATCACTGTCACAAAACGAATCCAATAAAAATTGTCTCATCAAAAACGGAGTTCAAAAACGTAAATACGTAATCCTAAGTTTTCCGGTTTAGTCGTAAAAGACGCCAAATTATGCACGTAAGCCCAAATTTAAATCCGTAAATTGTGAGTTCGTCAACCAACACAAAAATAAGTTTCAAAATATTATACGAGAAAATATTTCACTACCTGAAAATGTTAGATTTGTCACATGTCTTCTCTCCAAAGCATCGAAGACTAAGTCATGGTTATGGCATCGACGGTTATCTCATCTTAACTTTGACGCTATTAATCATTTGGCGAAAAACGAACTTGTTCGTGGTCTTCCTAAACTTTCATTTCACAAGGATCATTTGTGTTTCGCGTGTACAATGGGGAAAAGCACTAAGAAATCTTACAAACTCAAGACGGAAGACACCAACCAAGAGAAACTTTATCTTTTGCATATGGATCTTTGTGGGCCAATGCGTGTTGAAAGTCTTAGTGGCAAAAAGTACATCCTCGTCATTGTCGATGATTACTCTCGGTTTACATGGGTGAAATTTCTGAAAGCAAAAAATGAGGCACCTAAATTCATCATCGGATTTCTCAAGATGATTCAAGTGCGTCTCAACACTACTGTCCGACGCATTCGTACAGATAATGGAACCGAATTTGTGAATCAAATCTTGCGTGATTATTATGAAGAAGTTGGCATCTCTCATGAAACATCCGTTGCACGCACTTCACAACAAAACGGTGTCGTTGAAAGGCGAAATCGCACACTTATGGAAGTTGCTCGAACGATGTTAATTTACGCAAAGGCTCCATTGTTTTTATGGGCAGAAGCAGTATCTACAGCAGTGTACACCCAAAACAGGTCACTAATTCGTAAACGCCATGGTAAAACACCTTATGAGCTTCTCCATGGAAAAGTACCAGATTTATCATATCTTCATGTATTTGGTTCTTTGTGTTATCCAAATAATGATGATGACAATTTGGGAAAACTTCAACTAAAGGCTGATATTGGTATTTTCATTGGTTACGCACCCGCAAAGAAGGCATACCGAATCTACAACCGTAACTCTCGCAAGATCCTCGAAACTATGAATGTTGATTTTGATGAGCTGACAGCAATGGCTTCTGAGCAAAGCAGCGCTGAACCAGCACTTCATGAAATGGGACCCAGTAATATTAGTTATGGTCTTGTCCCAAACAACCCTACTTCATCATTTATACCACCTACTAGGACTGAATAAGATACGTTGTTTCAACCTTCTTTGATGAATTCTTTACTCCTCCAACTATTGTTGCTCCAGAACCTGAGGTAATAGCTCCGGTAACCGAAGTTGTCGCTCCAGCAACCGAAGCACAATCAGATACATCTGCACCTACAATTGGTCAAGATATACCATCCACAAGTATTTCTCAACCAACACATGTAACAACTACCCACGTCATGCCTATTGTTGATGAAGAGGATGATGATGATCACGATTTAGAATTCGCTCAAATGCGTGAACTTCCATTCTTTGGTGTACCAATTCTCGACCCTAATCAAGCCGGGTCGTCCACCTTAGAGGAAGCTCCACCCACAGTTTACTCCAATCCACGGATTCGTGAACATGACAGCAAGTGGACAAAGGATCATCCTATAGATTCTATTATTGGTGACCCTAATCGTCCGGTATCCACACGAAGTCAATTACAAGAAAGTGCAATGTTTTGTCACTTTGATGCTTTTCTCACTGAAGTTGAACCTAAGACATGGCAACAAGCTTTTACTCAATCATGTTGGATAGAAGCTATGCAAGAAGAACTTAGAAAATTCATACGTCTTGACGTTTGGGAACTTGTCCCATGCCCGGATCAAGTGCAGTTACTCACTTTGAAATGGGTTTACAAGGTGAAACTCGATGAGTTAGGCGGAATATTAAAGAACAAAGCTAGACTAGTAGCTCGTGGATACAAGCAATTATTGGGCATCAACTTTATGGAATCCTTTGCACCTGTTGCCCGTTTGGAAGCTATTCGACTATTCCTCGCTTATGCAGCCCATATGAATATGATCGTCTATCAGATGGATGTGAAGACGGCATTTCTTAATGGTGAACTCCAGGAAGAGGTCTATGTTCAACAGCCGGATGGTTTTGTGAATCCTAATTATCCTAATCATGTGTACAAGCTTAAGAAGGCTCTCTATGGGTTGAAGCAAGCTCCGCGCGCATGGTACGATCTTTTGTCACAATTCCTCATTACAAAAGGCTTCGCAAAAGGCAAGGTGGATCTCACGCTGTTCATTCAGAAACGAGGTAAAGATATGATTATGGTACAAATATATGTTGATGATATTATATTTGCAGCCTCGACCCAAACCTTATCGGATGAATTTGGGAAACTCATGTCTTCCAAGTTTAAGATGTCAATGATGGGCAAGGTATCATTCTTCTTAGGTCTTCAGATATCTCAGAGTCCCAGAGGCATCTTTATCAATCAATCCAAGTATGCCCTTGAATCGATTAAGAAGTATAAGATGGAATCTTGCGACCCCGTGGATACTCCAATGGTGGAACGAACTAAACTTGATGCAGATCCACATGGAGTTGCCGTTGATCCGACACTTTATCGTGGAATGATCGGTACTCTTTTGTATATCACAGCCAGTCGACCTGATCTTCAGTTTGCTATATGTATGTGTGCCAGGTATCAAACTAGGCCTACTGAGTTACACTTAGCTACTGTTAAAAGGATCTTTCGATATCTTAAAGGAACCATTAATCGGGGACTTTGGTATTCGAAGGACTCTTCTATTGCACTAATGGCATATGCAGATGCGGATCACGCGGGTTGTCAAGATACAAGGCGTAGCACGAGTGGAACTTTGCAACTACTAGGAGATCGACTAATCAGTTGGGCATCGAAAAGGCAGAAAAGCGCTGCAATTTCAAGTACGGAAGCAGAATACATAGCTATGTCCGGTTGCTGTGCTCAAATTATTTGGATGAGATCGCAATTAACCGACTATGGTCTAGGTTTCAACAAGATTCCGATGTACTGCGACAACAAAAGTGCAATTGCCTTATGCTGCAACAATGTTCAATTCTCCCGGTCGAAGCATATTGACATTCGCTACCACTTCATCAAGGAGCAAGTGGAAAATTGAGTAATAGAGCTTTACTTTGTCCGATCTGAGTATCAATTGGCGGATATTTTCACGAAGGCTTTAGATCGCGCTCGAATTGAATTTTTGGCCGACAAGCTAGGAATGAGAACCTTCTCGCCTGAGACTCTAAAGGAACTAGCAGATGAAGCGAAAGAATAGTCTTGGTAAAACTATTCTCCGTATCCTTGGTGATCATTTGTATATATTGTTTATATTTTAATCCACAAAAGCAAAATACAAAAATATAAAACCATATAAAAACCATAAAAATTGAAAAATCTAGAAAAATCCAAAAATATTTTTACTTTATTTTTCAAAGGCATGTCTTTTGGTACGATAATATTTACGGCCTTAGAAATGTTGATTAATATCGACACGGCGCCATAAATAGAGTTCGTAGAAAAGTTGTAAATATTTCATAAAACATGCCTAAATGGCTTGTAGTTATTTCTGACTGCAACCCGGATTTCACATTAAAGTCAGGTATTTCTTATGAAAGCTTTGGCTAACAACGGGAATTAATTTTCTCGGGCAAGTTTTACTTTAAAACCTTGTAAGGGATCAAGTTTACTTTATAACTTGGTCTCACACAAATCTATGTACGTTTCAGTGCATTTATTTGTTAAAACAAGAGAAGTCTTGTTTTTATGAAGCTATCATCTCTACAATCATGCTATCTACAATTGGTATCTACATACTCGATGATGCGACTACTCAACCGACGACTACAGCTCTTTCGATAGAACACGGGTCAACAATTGAGGGGGAGCAATTGTCAAGCATTCAGAATCTTCGATGCCGAACGTGCCAAGCTCACTAACTGGTGTCAAGACAACAATACCAATCGTACACGTGGTGTCAAGAGATGACTTCAGACGTGACGAGGCGACCAACATATGCTGACAAGAACCATTTGATCTTATCATATGATGTTCTCATCTATCAGGTCCAACCTTGTAAATTTTTCTAATATGGTGAATATGTGATCATGTTACAAATTGGTATCATATCTCATACGTTTGATATCATGAAGATAAAATGGACTTGCATTTTTCTTCCCAAAACCTTTGTTAAAACTTCATTAAATCAATTGATATTAAAAACATCGATTGGGTTAATATTTATAATATGGGGGAGAAAATGTGATTTAATATGGGATATTATCACAAATGGTTTGACTTAAAGTGCTGGCTCATCCCGACATGTGTGAAATGTTTTCGAATATCGTGGCATATGTTAAGGGGGAGCAAAATGGATTTGCATATCAAAAATGGATTTCATGGTGATTTATACTTACCCACAACCCATTTATTTCACGACGATGAAGATTGTGGTGACATAAGGATAGTAGGATAGGTTAAGTCCAATGATTCTTCCAGAACCGGAGGAATCTTCCCAAGGACATTCCATAGCTAGAAATAGTAGTCCTTAGGAAAGGTGGAGAAAGATTGTGAACGTAGCTGAATGCCGACCAAGTACTTAAGTTAGCACTGGAACAATCACAACAAGGTCCTAGTTATGACGTATTGGTAAGCATTGAAGGGGTTGAAGAATGAAAAAGAATTGTAAAGATAAAGGGTGTAAAGAAAGAAGCCCTCCTTACAACTTTAGGCAGAAACCGGGTCAACACATATGCTATTGAGATCATTTTAATGATTCTTGATATTGAAGACAGACATCATGGACCCAGTGATGCAATGCACAACCCATCCCAGCTAACTCAGATATCTCTCAAAAGGTATTTGTTTTAATCACACGGAGACAACACATTATCTATTGATTTATTCACTCCGAATAAATTGGTATTGAAATGGTGGCACTCCTCTCCAGCCTCCGATCACTAAAATCCAAAGTGCACGATCGAGTCTAGAGCCATTTGAGATCATCAAATATCTCATTAGGACACACTTTCATATTTCCTTGCTTCTTCACACACTATGAAAAGTAAGAAAGATTTTAAGAGTCCTACGCAAAATCTTCATGATCTTGCCTGAACATCCGAGTAATACGAGAGTATTTACAATGAAGATGGAAATCCTTCTCGAGCGAATATCAAAAAGCTCATGGTAGGTGACTTGTGCGATTCTTTATGAATCAAACTTGTGATAACTGGAAAGCAACAGTGGTTTAATTCTTAGCTGAACTTAAACACGTTCCAGGCCTCTACGTAATATCTCAGTGATCTTGCCAGAACACTCAGAGTGATACCTCAGTGTTCACGGTGATGAGTGGAAATCCTTCTAGTATTAATCTCAAACAGCACTTGGTAGGTAACTTGCAAGATTCTATACGAATCAAGCTCGTGAAAACTGGAAAGCAACGATGGTGTGGTTCTTAATTGAATTTCACTTGTTCTAGGAACATGAATTGACGGCTTCAAATCATGCGGATAATTTTATCCAAATGATTCACTCTTTATGTTCGCAGTCATCTTTGGACGGTCGAATAAAGAGAACGGGTTTACCCGCGAAATCCTGTCAGGAAGTTACTTAATTGAAACTATCCGTCACGGGTACGATATCTAATATCGTCCAACGGTCTTCACCGACCGGAGGTAAAATGCTACCGAATTAGAATGAAATGTTCAAAGCCATTTCGTTCGTGTCTACTTATGTTGCGGCATTTGAAGACGGTGGCGTTGCGGGATCCAAGAAGAAGTCGTCCCCGCATGCTTATACTTTATGCACTTAATATCTCATCTAATTCAAGAAAGCCTAAATGTTAAGTCTTCCGCTGTATCGAACTCTGAAGCTTTCAAGAATTACGAAGGCATAAGTATGTGGGACATGGCGTCACGAAGAGGCGAAGATCACAAGTGATGGATGCACGAGATCAAGGAAAGATATTAATGCTCGAGACTGATATCAAAGATCACATCAGCATGTTCACCAGAAAAGAAAAAAAGAAAAGAAAGACGAAGACTACGAGCTCAAGACAAGCATAGTATGCTAGGTTTATGTCATTATTGTAACTCGGGTAACGCCCTTGTTTGGAGTGACCTCCCTTAGGGGGAGATTGTTGGAAATACATTTTACGTATTAGAAAGGATCGGTCACTCCAACAATAGTCCATGTTATAGCTCGTAGTTTAGTTATTTACATTTATTAAACAAAGCCCAAAACCGAGCCCATGAAGTGTATGGGCCGGCGGCCTAATGTAAACCCAAGCCCATCTCATGGGCTTGGGTATATAAACCATCTCCTTAGATGGAGAGGGTGTGTAGTTATTCACTTTTCACATAGTAAAACATTGGTTTCTCTTTCTAAGTGTGTGTGTAATCCACCATCTCTCTATCTCCTTCTCTCTCTAAAATCATAAGCATAGATTTACATTTCTACAGGTTTGTACACTTGATTCATTAGATCCATGAAGACCGCAGGTGCGTTAGTTAACCCAAATGGAACTTGAAATTCATAGTGTCCATAGCGAGTTCTAAATGCAGTTTTTGGAATATCTTCTTCACGGACGCGAAGTTGGTGATATCCAGACCGCAAATCTATCTTAGAATACACACTAGATCCTTGTATTTGATCAAATAAATCATCAATCCTTGGTAAAGGATATCGATTTTTGATTGTCAACTTATTTAGTTCCCGATAATCGATGCACATAGGAAAGATCCATCCTTCTTCTTAATGAACAAGACTGGAGCTCCCCAAGGCGACGAGCTTGGTCGAATAAAACCTTTATCAGACAACTCTCTGAGTTGTTCGGATAATTCTTTTAATTCAGAAGGTGCTAATCGGTAAGGCGCACGTGCCACCGATGCAACACCAGGAATTAGATCGATCTGAAACTCGACTTGCCTTATCCGCGGAAGTCCAGGTAAATCATTGGGAAATACCTCAGGAAATTTACAGATAATAGGTACATCTTCCAATCGTTTCTCCTTAGACTCATTCCCGGTCACTTGAGCTAAGAATAGCTCGCAATCGTTCCTGATATACTTTTGGACTTTAATACATGAAACGATTTTCAAATGGGATTCACCTCGATTACCATCAATTACTAACGTCCTATTCCTAAGAGGAATCTTAACCTTCTTTTTTCCACATAAAATATTAACATTATTCAAAGATAACCAATCCATACCAATAATAATATCAAAACTATGTAGTTCTACCAACATCAAATCAATCGGAAAGGAATAGTTTAAGAGATTTAGAGAGCATCCTTTTAACAGCTTATTAGTTTGTACTAATTTACCATCAGCCAATTCCACTTCGTAACCGGTATTTATCTCAACAGGTTCAATGTCAATAAGGGCACTAAATTTAGTGGATACAAAGCTCCTATCAGCACCCGAATCAAATAAAGCAACAACATAATGATTGTTGAGTAAAAACGTACCAGTAACGACATTCGGATCCTCTTTCTTAACCTCGACCGTTCCAAGTTGATAAGCACCACCCTGGGGGTTTCTTCCAGGTCCAATCCTTTTCAACTTGGGGCAATCCGATTTCTTATGACCCTCTTCATTACAATTGAAGCAAATAATTCCCCTCTTACACTTTTCCACCTTGTGTCCTAGCTTTCCGCAATTTCTGCACTTCCAGCAGTCGCCAACATGACTCTTATTACCACACTTAGGACACTTTTCATCATTGCTCGGTGTGTTGTTGGTAAGAGCATTTGCATTCCCCCTTCTTTGGTTTTGACGGTGATTAAAATTCTTCCTATTATCACCTCGACCTCCACGATCGCCATCACCCTTTCTTTTCTCACCAGCATGTGCTTCATCCTCCTTGTCCTGAATTATTTTTCCAATGAGTTGGTAATCCATTCGAACAGCATCATCAATGGTCAATGGTTTTGATGATGTCACATCCCCTCGAATATTCTTGGTCAACCCTTTAATGTATTGTTCAATTCGAATCTCTTCGGGTTCCACCAATCGAGGACACAGCAAGGCCAACTCATGGAATCGATTTGTGTATCTATCAATGTACACACCTTTCATTCTCAAATGAATCGACTCTTGTTCCAACCGTATAATCACACTACGGGGACAGAACTCCAGAGTCATCCACTTTTTAATTTTAGCCTAAGGAGTAGTATTAGCAACATCAATACCCATGAAAGCAATTCTCACATTCCACCAAGTCAACGCACGACCTCTAAGAGTAGCCATAGCAAAAGTCACTTTATCCTCCTCCTTACACTTACTAATCTGAAACACCGACTCAATCTTCTCAATCCACTGGCTTAATCCTACATCACCTTCAGTTCCATTAAAAGGGATTGGTTCACACTTCATGAACGTCACATAAGTACAACCACCGACTTCAGGCACATTAGTTCCAAGTCCTCCTATATTTCCTCCAGCATTAGCATTCACATTCACATTAGTACCACCAATTCCACTACCGCCAGCTCCACTACTGCCAGCTCCATTTCTAGCATTTGCCATAAATTCAGTCATAAGTGCCGCAATGATCCTATGTACATCATCCTCAGTCACAGCTTTCTTGGGCGGTATGGTTCTATAATTGCACAATTTCAAAGTATATTAAGCATTCACCCAATGAGGGTTTCATATAAGATGGATTGAATTCATAATCAAGATACAAATAAGGCACGATATGGAATGCAAGACAAATATACATATTTGATTGGATTAGAAACAACCACATTGTCTTAATTAACATTCCACATCAAAGTTCCTAGCACTATACATGCCTAAAATTCGTGCCAGATTTACTAACCAATATGTCGGTTTAGTTAAGGTTACAAAAGATACAAAGATAACTACTAAAGATAGACTGGTCTACTGAGAACTGCTAGAAGGTCCATCATCCATCGTCTTAGGTATCTTCCTTAGACGATCACAAGACACATCTTCAGCTGGGCGCTTACGAATCACTCCTTTCACGACAATCTCAGTATAAAACCTACTGTTCCAACCAACAGATATATTCAACTCTTTGTCTGCCTTCTCATGCATCGCATGAGCCACACTCAACTGAATCTCCATCGTATTCACCTTTTTCTTCATCTTAGCATACTCACCACTTTCTAACACAGACAGTCTCCTAAACGCCTCATTAAAACCACGCTCTACATCAGTCATACCCAAATCAAGTAACTCTCGCTCTTTCTCACCAATCTTAGTCTTCGACTCCAATAAAGCAACATGAGTTTGAACAACACCTAAACCAATCTCTGTCATACTACCTTGAACACGAGAAGCATCTAAATCAGTCTTAGGGCCCAAAGTGCAAGTCCATCAATATGAGTAGCCTCTCGAACCCTAGACGACTCTTCTATCACATGCCTACGGGTCGTAATCCCATCAGTACCATCAGGTGCATCATCATCCTCATCATCCTCTGATTCAGTCTCAGATTCAGATGATTCAGACAATTCATCTCTAAGTAACTCAAACTCAGAATTAGACCAATCAACTGGAGGGGGTAAGGGCTTACCCTCCTCTACATCATAAGGGAAAATAAGCTCAGCCTCATCATCGTCATCAACCTCATCATCTATACCTACCTCCTCCTCGACATCCTCGTCGTCATCCTCATTACCTACATTATCTATCCCAATCTCATCATCTTCCTCAGTACCAACATTATCATTATCATTCTCTACAACATCAACCTGAGGGGCAATCTGATCTCCTAGTCCTATCTCGGGCTCGGGATCCTCAAATGGTTCCTCCTCTTCATCATCCATATACTCATCTATTTTAGGTTCGGGAATAGCATGGTTCTCTACAGGAATATTAGGGTCATCCATGACAATCTGCATTTATATAATATATCTCGCATTAGCATAAAATTAATTATTAAACAGTTACACACTGAGTTCACGATATATACATATATATAAATTAAATTATATATATCAAAATATATATCTTCTCAATAAGGCTTGTTGGTAACATCGGAGGTCTTTGGCACCGTTATAGTCAAAAGATTTTCAAAAATTTTAAGAAAATGTTTATAGTTAAAGGATTTTGAAATGTTTTACTCAAAACCTTGATTTTAAAAAATCTTTCGTTCTCTATAACGAGAGCTCTGGTACCAAACTGTAACACTCTTAAATTTCGTATTGGGTCAGCGGAAGGGTCAATAGGGTGTTACGGGATAGCACAATAACTTAAATCATAGACAATGCATAAAAATGTTTGTACAAGGTTTAACATACATTCATTCGAATAAAACTTTTAAGTTTACATCAGGTCCCCAAGTTTCACAGTCATAAATTTTACAAAACATAGATCGAATGAATAAATCTTATTATGTGGGCCATCAGAGTCGATCTCCATCTAAGTTACCTTCAAGCACTTGAGATAAAACACGCGAAAATTATATCAGCGAACTCCGAGTGAATTCACTGAGTTTAATAAAAACCGTTACATAAAATAGTTATAGAAATCAGAACACAAGTATAATATCAGGAGTGAGTCCTCGTATTGCTAGTCAGGCAATATATATATAAATCAAGTCATACATCTTAAACCGTCCATGAGACTGTAGTCTCAATATTACCATTATATGTAACATTATTATCGTTATTTGTATTATTATTTGGATTACATTGGATTATTACTAGCCGCATGACATTGCTACCTTACTATAACAAACAACGGGTCGTGAACCCGACAAATAATTTGCCCATCTAAATTAGCGTGTCGTCACAAAATCACGCCATGTAAATCTTCTCATACACAAATTCGCTTACCAATCAATGTGGCACGGGGGGGATCAACCGTCAAGGCGCGAACTGGGGTGATCTTCCCCAAATAGTATTATTATATGCATAAGCGTCTACCAAATCCCGTTAGTTCACAATTTATGCTAATGGGACTTTAAGTGACATAACCTAACTATTAATAATCCATTTCATCTCATTCATTGGGTCATAGCATCATTCGGGTCCATATCAATAAGCATAACATCGGGACTACTTGTGTTCTATTTTATCAAAAACTAGCATGTTATCTCCCTCGCGGGTTTACAAAACATTTTATAAAACATTTAAAAGAGAGCGATGCTATGAACTCACGTTGATTAGGAAAGGCGGGTTATCGGCGATGGTGTGTGCTTCAATCACGGAAACCTATATAAATAATACTCGTCTTAGACTCTTGTCCAATGGCTTTATAAAAAAATGGCTATGTAAATGTATGATGACATTATAAGTATGATGATGATCAAGTGGGATTTTATACCTTTATTCAACATTATAGTGTTATGTGTTAGTAAATTTTAGACTAGTTACACTAGTTTTAACTTGTTTACATATTAAGGCGCAATAAGCCCATTAAAAGCCCAATACATTATATTAGTCCATTTATACTTTTAATACCAAGCCTATACTCATATGTTGGGCCCAAGTGGGTTAAGCCCATGAGTAAGTCCATTAGTGTTTAGCCAAACTAGTTGGGCTAATAGTCCAATAATGTTACTTTGGCCCGTTAATGTCCATAAGTGATAAAGCTCGGGTTTATCGATTTTTACTTGTTAAATGTACTTACATATCAGTATATGAGTTATGAAAATATTACATTAGACGGGTCCGACCATCTAAGTTTTATTTGGCGAAAACGTTAATCTTTCGGTTTTAGCCGAAAAGACGTAAAACTTATATATAGTTTTATAACTTTAGAAAACATTTGAGTTTGTAATTTTATAAAATATCATACTTATTGATCATAGTATACAACTTATTTTATAAGTATTATCATAAGTTAGTGGGTTTTATATATGTATTTTATAATAATATTACTTGAGTGCTCATTTTATATTATATACTTTTATTTACAAATCTGATTATCAAAGTCACTTTCACTATTTTTGCCATATCTTGAGTTCTACAAGGAGATACAAGCTCAAATTTGGGCAGCACAAACTACATAATTTATGCTACAAATAAATCCATTTTAGCTACTGCTCAATCATCTTCTAAGTATCCCTAATAATTCGTCCAAAAGAGACTATACAGATTTGAACCTTAATAGTATTTTGATCATATCTTACTCATTATATTGATTCCATTGAGTGGCCAACTCACCACATATGTAAAAATCATATATCTAACTGTATATTCAATAATCCAAGTCATTTTACCAAGTATTCATATGGTTACTTACTGTTTTATACAGCCTATAAATTTAACCATGATTTTAACATCTTTACATGTAGATTTTTATCTTTTTAACCAAATCTATTAACACAAGATCCCAACATAATACTTTGATCATCATGTATCATCATATACATATACATTTATAAAGAAAATACAATATTACATTTACAAAATAACAAGATGATGGAAGAAATGATCTTGTTACCAACCAATATAGTGAAAGGTTAAGAACAAGAGTTGGTTTTTGATAACCAATCTTATGATATATGAAGACCACCTTCAAGATCACCCAAATATATGAACACCTTGAGAAAAATCAGCTCTAGACTCCAAGGAAAACTTCTTTGTAGATGTTAGGATCACCTCAAATCAACAAGTCTTCAAAAGGTTTTCATCTTGTGCAAGTTAAACACAAGATTCATGGTAGAATTTTGATCAAATGGTGGTGTTTAGTGGTGGTGTTTGGGACGGAAATGGGGAGAGAGTTGATAGAGATTGTGTGTGTTTACATGTATCAAATGAGTGTAGATAGTTTAAGTTTAGTTGTTTTAAGTGTTGGTGGTTTTGAGTGAAAACTAAGGACAAGTGTCCTTAGTTATCTTTTAACTTTGACACATCAAGGGGTGTGTTGGCTAAGCTTGGCCGCCCCTTAGTGGGGGTGGGGCAAGTGTTAACTTGTCTCATCCTCACTAATTTACGAGTACTCCTCGATTTTAGTTTCCTCGATTTGCGTGCCCTCGGGTCGTTTTACGAAAAACGTTTTTATAAATTATGAATCAACGGCACAAAACGAATCTAATAAAAATTGTCTCATAAAAATGGAGTTCAAAAACGTAAATACGTAAACCTAGGGTTTCCGGTTTAGTCTTAAAGGACGTTAAATTATGCACGTAAGCCCTAATTTCAACCCGTAAATTGTTAGTTCATCAACCAACACAAAAATAAATTTCAAAGTAATATACGAGAAAATAATTTACTACCTGAAAATGTTAGATTGTCACAGTACGGATAAAGGGTGTAAAGAATTTAGCCCTCCATACAACTTAGGCAGAAACCGGTTCAACAAATCACGAAGACAACTCATCATGGACCCAGTGATGTAATGCACAACCCTTTCCTAGCTACTTAGGCTTCTCTCAAAAGAAGTTTGTTTTATTGTCACAGAGAACAACATGACTTCTATTAGCTTTCTCATTCCGAGATAGTTAATATTGAATAAGTGGCATCTGCTCCAGCCTCCGACCACTAAAAGTGCACAAATCGATTCTAGAGCCAAGAGATCAATCAAATCTCGTTAGGACACACAGAATGACAAAGAAGAGAGTCCTACGATATATCCTTGCGATATTGCTAGAACACTCAGAGTGATACCACTTAGTATTCACAATGATGAGTGGAAATCCTTCTAGTGTTAACATCAAACAACACTGCGGTAGGTCATATGTAAGATTCTTTATGAATTAAACATATGTAGAACTGAAAAGCAACAGTGGTTTGATTCTGAATTGACTCAAACTCGTTTCAGGTTTCTACGCAATATCTTTATCGTCTTGCCAGAACATTCAAAGTGACTCATTAATATTCACTGTGACGAATGGAAATCCTTCTAGCGTCAACCTCAAACAGCGCTACGGTAGGTGACTTGCGAGATTCTTGTGAATTAAGCTTGTGTCAACTGGAAAGCAACAATGGTAAGATTCTTCAAAAATCAAACTTGTTCCAGGAATTTGAATTGACGACTTTAATCAAGCAGATATTTATCCAATTGATTCACTCTTTATGTTCGCAGTCTTGCTTTGAGACGGTCGAGTAAAGAGAACGGCTAGTACAACTGCGAAACCCTGTCAAGGAGATTCTTTATTGAATCTACCTAATCACAGATACGATATTTAATATCGTGTAACGGCCTTCACCGACCGGAGGTAAAACGCTACCGATTTAAGACGAATGTCAAAGCCATTCAGTCCATGTCTATGTTTTGTCTCGAGAAGTTGGCGTTACGGTGTACTCAGCAAAGTCAAAGATTCAAAACCACATACTCACGCCTAAAGACATATTCAACAATTAATAGCGTGAGCATGTGGTTGAATACAAAAGATCGCAAGATGGCAAAGACAAGTCAAGGATGATTTGAAGATCTCAAGATTAAAGACAAAGTCGAAAGACAACGACAAAGGCTCAAAGATCACAGCATGAAGGAATAAGACTACTATTACACGTTCAAGACTCATTTACGGCGAGATTAGTAATCTCTACAAATCTCTAAATGACAAAGGGTAATAACCTCTCTTAAAGGGTAATGACCTCTCATTGGGGGAGATTGTAGCCTCAAAATATTGGGTCAAACAAGAATGTTCGGTCATATGTTTATTATGTATCGTATTTTAGAACATTGTAATAGGTAGTAGATTAGTCGTGTTTAACGGGCTTAAATTTAAGCTAAAGTTCATTCATAAGTAACTAAAGCCCAAAAGGAAAGCCCGGACCATTAGAATATAGTCCATAAACAAGCTCGCATGTGGGTGGACTATATATACCCTTCCTAGCATGTTAGGAAGGGTGTTGGTCATTTGTTATTTTCTCTCTCTAATCTAATCCTCCCAAGTTTTCAACCATTCTCTTTCTTTTCTCTCTCTACTTTCTCTCTCTAGAATTCATATCTTTTCATCTCCACTTTCTTATTTAATCATCTAATAATATGGGACAACACTAATTTCCCACAAAATCATAGCATTTGATACAACATAAGGAAATCCAATCACCATCCCCACGCATCATTTTTTATCTATGGTAATCGCTTGCATTTAGGCACCAAAGGCCTCACCCAGTAACCTAGAGGTTGTGGGTTAAAGTCTTATAATAGACATGCAACATACTGTTAGACTATGAAAAGATACATGATGATGAACCGGCTGAGATTTGTATGCAACTTAAGGTATTCGAGAAAGAAAAAAAAGAAGTTAGATAGGTGATATAGCTGTGACTTTAATGGATCGGCATATGTTTTTATAGGGACTCGGGTTATAGGACTGGATATGCCTCTGATATCATGTTAGAATATAAGAACCTCATATGATATTATATGATATTATATGATATTAAGTTTATTCTTCAGGTATTTATAAATTATAAACTATGGAATCCCTAATGGACCCAACGCACAAATTTGACTTGGGCCATTTATCCATTAATAGATAGAACTTGTGTGATAGAAGGTGTTGATTCTACAAGTTCGCCATTAATAAAAGTCTCTTTCATTTAGGCATCACGGGATATCAATGCGAAAAGGAACATGTACACATACAACAGGAAATGCACTTAATAAAAAATTAGTTAATATATTTGATTCTCCAAAGGTTGAGGTGTTTGTTTAAGATTATATAGCGAGTCATGGCCAATGGCTTATTTGGTTTTCAACTTATGCTTCATAAGCTCATTTTGTGTGGATTATTTTGAAACTTTCTTACTCATAAAAGCTTATCAGTTATCATTGTCATAATAAACTTATATAAGCCAACTAAACTCACACTTGTTAACCAAATTGAAGAAATTATCACAAGGTCAGACAAAAACCTAAAATCACAACGTTATTAGTTGATAAATAGACACAAACTAGATTTGTGGGTTTACAGTATCTATAGATTTAGCATTATAAATTGTGGATTGATAAAAAATGATAGATATGGATTTATTCAATGTCTTACATTATATCAGGGCCTAGACCTTAACCCTCTCCTTAATCAATTCATACCATCGATCCCTAAAAACATCCCTAATATTATTATTCTATCCATGTCAATAGACCAATTAATCATCAGGACTCATGTGATATGCACCATCACGGATCATTAAGATTTGTGAGGATTGACCAAACTGCTAGACGAATTAGGATATGAAAAAAGTACAAGAATTCGAATAACAGCTTGATATCAATTGGCAAGGGCCTATCCCATATTAGAGTTGTACCTAATTATAAAATAAGTGTAGAACTCACTCCGAAAATCTAGCTTGAGAGAGGAGGGAACACCTAAATATTATAAACCATCGGTCAGTCCCATACTTAATCGATATGGGATCGTAACAATACCCCACCCTTTTAGAATCAACGTCCTTGTTGGTTGCAGGAGTGTGGGTAGTCTCTTATACCAATTGATATGCACGATCAAAGATCATTAAGATCTGTGAGGATTGACCAAATTACTAGAAAAATTGGGTTAGGAGTAAGAACAACAATTAGAATAACAACTTGATATCAATTGGCATGAACTTGTCCTATATTTGGTTCATATCCATTGATAAGTGTAGAACTCACTCCATAAAGCTAGCTTGAAGAAGGATGAACATCCAAGCATTATAAACCGTCGATCATCCCATACTTGACCAATGTAGGATCATAACATCATGACGCTTAGTATACTAAGAGAAGTTAGAAGCTGATGGTTATAATTTGTAAGTCATGCCTTTGTGACAACCCATATATGCGAATGACAAAATCAAATTATGATAAAGAGTGCAAGATGGTCACACAGTCTTCATTTGTGGTGTTAATAATATATCTAGACTCTTTTTCCTAATATAATTTTTTCTAAGTCAGTAGTTTTATTATTTGTATTTTTAACTGTTTACTCTGTGTTACAGTCGATTGTTTCTATTGTTTTATTACCAGTCGACCGTTGGTAACGATCGACTAAATTCAACAATTGGTACGGGTTAACCAAAGTCAACCGTTGGTACTATTTTGTTACCGGTTGACTAAAGTTGATTGTTTGTACTAGTAGATTAAATTTATGCTTTTATTACGTTAATGATTTTTTCTTGGGTAAAGGCTATATATAATGACACGGGACTTCTTAAAATTTACTATAATAGACATTTATTTATTTTATTACCGATACCAATAACGTATTTTTAAAGTTTTTTTCAAGTTGAACTAAACATTTTATATTGTGACATCGTTAGTTTATTTAGCTAACGATCTTTTGCAAGACTAGTCCTTTATATTAACGGATGTTTTAATTAACTAAAAACAAAAAAAGTTATTTTTCACTTTAAATTAATTTTTGGGTTTATTTTGTTCTTTAACCAAAATTTGTACATTTTAAACTGAAAATAATTAAAATTGAAAATTATTTTTTTGGGAAAAATTAAAATAACTTTTTTACAAATTTTTTCTCTTTTTTTAAACATAGAAAGTAGAAACTTAAATTGCACTTTATTTTTTCCTTATGAAAACTTTTATAAAATTTTAGAATTTTTTACTTTTGTTCGTACTTATTAATTTTTTAAAATATTAAAATTTGAAAATAACTTGCACTTTACTCTTCTAAAAGAGTTAAAAAAAATATAATCTTTCTAACAAAAACATAGATATTTAACGTAAAAGAAAAAATCAAGAGTGGATTATAATTATAAGACGGAAAAAAAATGTAATTCAGATTATTTTGGCTGACCCAAAATCAAACCGAATTTAAATATGTTTTCTACTTCGATTAAATTCAATTTAAATTTGATTTAATTTGATTTTACCAAAAGAAATATAAGCCGAACAACGCGATAACAGGTGATGATAATCTCGACTCGATTAGTTTTACATGTCATGCTCGAACTCGATAAATACTCGGCATATCAAGCTCGACTTGACTCGATATATGTATTTTAAAGGATAAAAAATAATTTAATTGAAACTTGATAAGGCTCGCGAGCTTCTCAAGCCGAGTATATTGGAGCTCGAACTCGAGCTCGACTCGTTTAAATCGAGTCGATTTCGAATAGTTTACGAGTTGATTTCAAATAACTCACGAATTGTCTCGGCTTGTTTACACTTCTAGTGATGAAGACCCGTACCTGTTTTTCACGAACTTGCTAAGTTGGGCTAGGCTTTATATATGGGCTAACTATTTGTCATTGTAACTAGATGTAAACTGTTTAATTTGCCACACATATTCCTTATAGTTTTTCATAATCGCGAATACCAAATATAACTTTCTATCAACCAAACTTAATTAAAAGAAAACCAAAATCAAAACATTTAATATCAACTAGACTTGATTGTGTTTAAATGCAGATCAAGATCTTATTAAGATATTAGTAATATATTACTCCATGTGCAGAGTATGAATGAATACAATAACATCATAGTACATATGCAGAGTATAAATACAATAATGAGATTTTTTTTTTTTTAAAAGGCTTCAATAATGAACTTTGGTGTGAAGAGGAACCAATGGGAACACCGACTATTAACAGCATACAAACTTGACGCATTTATGAATTATGTATTAAGAAACAACATGTTTTATATGTATTTCTCATTCTTTACTGCTACTCGATTACTATTAATATTTAGCTTATTCAATTGGCGTTGGAACATTAGCAGCCTAGCAGGGCACCTTTGCAAGATTAGATTTGAAGTGAATCTCTTTAAACAATCGGAGGTGAAATACAAGTTATGAACATTATCAAGTGCAAATTAATAACCTAATAATACTATTACTTTGCAATCATCCATGTCTCTATCTAGGACTCAAGTCAAACTAAGAGTCATCATATTCAAAAATATAAATACATGTTAATTCTAGTAATTCATTAATATAATGAGTATAATGTTAAATCCTTGAAAATAACCATTGCTTATACCACATGTTTTTAGCATATGAGAAACAAATGGATATATCTACACTAATAGTATTAACGCTAAGTTTTGAAAAAAGCTTTATTGCATGCATGTCTATGAGATGAAGATGAAGATGAATATTTGATATGTATCTTATAAAAATTATTGTGCACGCTACAGTAAACTGTAAACATATGATACAACACTACATATGCAAACTTACGATGTGCACACTTTTTTACGATATACTCCATGTTAATTCCCGTTGTAAGATAGTTAAAAAAATAAGCAACAATCATCAAGTAGAATTGATATTATATGCACGCTACAATACATTATTTGTACAGCAATAAACAAAAACAACAGATGTATTTGTAATAAACAAATATGCACATTTAACACACAATGCATTGCTTAGTTATGTCCCTCAAATACAACACATTATATTCTTCATATTGAGTTCATACTATTTCATACACACACTATCTTCCCTATAAATAAACACACAAAACGGATCTTTAAACACACACTCACTTTCTTACAAACATAAACATGCTATCCAAAAATGGTTTATTGCTGATCAAACTATTAACTCTTAATTCCCTACTTGTTCTTTGTTCTTCTCAAGATTTTGATTTCTTTTACTTTGTTCAACAGGTTTTTTAGAATATTTTAACATATTTCATATTATACATGATGGTAATTAATGTATAGTTTATAATCATTTAGTTTTAATATTTTTTTGTAGTGGCCAGGATCATATTGTGACACAAAAAAAGGTTGTTGCTACCCGACAAACGGAAAACCAGCTTCGGATTTTGGAATTCATGGACTTTGGCCTAATAGAAATAATGGGTCATATCCTTCAAATTGTGACTCTAGCAATCCTTTCGATTCATCCAAGGTTGTTGTCTTGTCTATAACAGATTCTATGAAATTTTATTTTTATTTTGTTCGTCTTACAAGAATATTGAAGAATTCTTGTTGTTATGTGAATTCTAGATTTCGGACCTTATTGAACAAATGCAGTCAAATTGGCCAACATTAGCGTGCCCAAGCAACGATGGTTTAACATTTTGGGGTCATGAGTGGGACAAGCATGGCACGTGCTCTCAGTCAGTACTCGATCAACATGATTATTTCGCGACTACTCTTAATCTCAAAACCGAAATAGACATTCTCAAAGCTCTCCAAAATGCAGGTACAACTAATAATAAATTGTTAGTTAAAACATACAGTATTTTTGTTGTTTCAAAGTTCACAATGTTGTGTTTGGCTGAATATCATGATGCAGGGATTCAACCAAATGGTCAAACATATAATTTGACTAGCATAAAAGATGCGATCAAAGGAGCGAGTGGGTATACTCCATGGATCCAGTGCAATAAGGACGAGTCTCGTAATAGTCAGTTGTACCAAATCTATTTGTGTGTGGACTCGTCGGCTTTGGGCTTCATCGAGTGTCCTGTTTTTCCTTATGGGAGTTGTGGTTCATCCATTGAGTTCCCTTCGTTTTAAATTAAACGTCTCCGTTAATTACTTGATGTATGAACTAACGAATGTGTTTGTTTCTAATATTACTTCTAATAATTGTATGTGATTTTTTTCTAAAGACAATGGTTAAGTTTACCATGTTTTTCAAAGACATTTGATCTTTTATATGGACTAGATTTGGATATATGTCAAGTCTTGACTCTTAAATACACGAGTCCTAATTCCAGTATAATATCATCGAATCTCCTAAACCTTTCTTCCTTAATTCAAGAATTGATTAGACAAGTTAAAAGAAGCATACAAATTAAAAAGATCATGGTCAAGTACAGACACAAAGCAAGACCCTATTTCAACTATATATGCTTCTGCGATAACATTAGTGTTATTCTTGAAACACAGTTGCATATAGGGGTGGGAAGGGTTTGGGGTCAATCCGGTCGGGTTGAATTCGGATCCAGGTCAAAAATAAATTATCCTATCTCGACTCGATTTGAACTCGGATTACTCGAGTTCGGGTCTATTCGAGTCGGGTCTAGTCGGGTTTGGGTCAACCCGAATTCAGGTAAAAAAAAATTTTAAATTTGTTTTTTTACTCTTTTTAATAGAAAATTTTATGACATAAATATTTAAAAAAAAAAACAATTTAAAATTCTTATTCGGGTCAATCGGGTTGACCCGAACCCGAATTAAACATAATTTTTCTATCCGATGTCCCATCCGATTTCGAATTCAGGTTAACCCAATTAATCCGAGTTGAAATTTGAACCCGAGTAATCCGACCTGAATAGGCCTGGGTCAAGTTCGGGTTCGAGTCGGGTCAGAAATATTGAAACCCCTAGTTGCAAACACCTTCCCTGTATGATTTTGTCATAGATCATATCTTAATGCGCATTACATTCGTCGAGTATCATTCCTCCATTAACTGTTCTGTAGCATAAGCTGCATCCTAAAAACAAAGCAAAAACCACCATCACAATAAAAAGCATAAGTTCCTCTTAAAAGCATATGGTGCCAACAAGGTAAGATTAAGTGTGATTGAAATCACAAAAAACAGGAAATATAATACAAGTTGGCATAATTGTTTCTTGCTTAAAAGATTCCAAGCTTTGTGTTCCAATCAAAGAACACTATAAAAGAAATCATGGGGCTATTTACATTCTGCCAAACATACTACAGTACTATCAAAGAAATCCTATTTATAAAAGGAAGCATAAACCATCACCAGTCATAAATGTTTCATTGGGCACACATGTCTCCACAAGCATACTACAAATATAGATAAAGAGTGATGCCAAAGTCACAACAACAAAGAGAGAGATTCAATAGACTAACGTTGTCGGACAAGGTCTATTTCAGCTGTCGGAGAGACTTGATGCAGCTTCAACAACTTTCTAGCAAAATCGCTATCTCGACGGCCATCACCAAACACTTCTGGTGAGTACGTTGTTATAACAATCTTCTTTAGCAAAGGTAAACAAGCAAGTGAGGACTTTATCATACATTATAAAACCACACATTCCGAAGTTGTAATTGTCCCATTTTGCTAATTGACCTCCGAAGACACAGGTTAGAATGCATATTCGAGTGGAGTCTATAAAATGAATTAGTATTAGCTAAAAGAGTTAAGGATAACGAATATTTCAATATGATCATATCAATCATATGCAATAGACTCACTTTGATCTTAGGAGAAAGCACATTCGGGGAAGCACGAATCAGTTCAACAGCAAAGGACATCATAGTCTTACTGCTAAAATCTATTTCTAATAAATCAAGTTTCTTGAGGCATGGGAAAGTTGACGGGACACCGGACACTCCTTCTCGCATCTTCCAATAGCTGCAAGAAAAGCCGTGATTCCATTTTATAAAGAAACAATCAAATACATATGTCGGATATATTATATATGGTGGAACTAACTTTACCGGGCACTTGAAAAATAATAAACAAAGCCCATCACTGGGTTTTGTTAGAAAACCTTTAGTTACAAAAATGTTGGACCTTGTGATCATCTTTGTATTCTTGATAGTACCTAATTGCCTAACTTTTTGAGACTTACAAGTTTAGCAAGAAGTAAAATATAATCTTTCCAGGTCCGGAAACTGCGTCAGAAACTCCCCGCGTTTGTAGGTTTCAGTGTCCACCTAAATATGGTTTCTTAATTAACCTAAGTGAATTTTCTCCGAGACATTTAATAGTCAACCGCTTAAGTCCATATGTCGGATATCGTGATGAATAATACTCTAGATCGTAACACAAGAAACGGTACATTTAGAAGGATTGGAGGTATAAGTGGAAGGTATTCTCACATAAGCACACTAATGCAATCAATATAAATCTCATATATTTGGTTTATAGAAAATTCCGATTACAGGAGTGTTTTTATCACATATAGCTACATACTCTGATAAACCTTAATAATGGACAATCCACTTCTCCTTTGCTTAGTTTCGCTACCCTTCTTTTGCTTTCAAGTCTCCAATATCCATTTATTTAAAACTCGATTGTGTATTATTGCTGAGAAAAGGAATATACACAATGTTAATCAACACGGAAATGAACAAATCGTGCCAGGTAGATTCATTACAAATTTTAAGCTAGTATGTTACTGAATCAGGCCTGCATAGTTCAGCTTAGTTGCAAATTTAACCGAAAAGACGGTACATTTAGAAGTAAGGACAGTGTTGATATGGAAATATATCAAGTCTGCTGTTTTATTTATGTTATCAAAATGGGCTGTTACATATACGGTCCATGTTATTTTAGTACAATTGCAAAATTGTCCCTCTTATGCTTTTGATCATAAGTTGTCGTAGAGCCATAGTGTTCAAGCCATGAGAAAAGGTAATGTCACATCGGGATTGGGGTTGAGTATAACACTGTAAATTACCCTACTTTCTAATAATATTTAGCAAACAAAATCACAACAAAGAAACAAGTTATCATAGTTTTCTCTGATAACCAACCAAGAAAATACAAAAAGAGTAGATGGGCTCTGTATGAGCTAAGAGTGTATACAAGGCCCCTATCTTGTTTTCCGTAGTATACTTTGCTCAAAGAGTTTGGTTTAGTATCGAGTACACACACCATCAATCCAACCACATTCGTCTGTATAACACAAATACACGGTGTTGTTTGGCGGCGTCATATGGCAAAAAAAAAGCCCTATGACATGTGATATTGGACCGAGCACTCTTTTGTTGGATTTCTGTGAAGCTACTTATGTATAAAAGTTTCTGCTTTGATTGCCACACAAAAAAAAACCTGCTTTATTTCCTTGACATTCAGAAAGTATATGCCATTCGAACTACGATTTTAATATTTCGGGTGTTTGGCATTTCAAGTTAAGTGTATAACTAGTCATTTTTCAGTCTTTAATTACCACTTGTGGGCTATTGGCCTTCTATAAAGGCTAGAATTGAATGCAAATGGACCTTAAAAATAATTAACATCGATCATCTCAAGGTTTACTATGTATAATTATAAGTATAAAAATATAAGGTTTTGAATCAACTAGATCAAAGTACGGATCTATATGAGAATGCTAAGTGAACTAATATTGACAAAATAAAGAGGTTCGTCAATAAAAATTGACCAAATTTGGAGTAACATTTATACTGCCCTTGCTGTTATAACTTATCAGTTAAACCCAATTTACTATTTTAAAGTAAGCAACTTTAGTTAATGGTGCGTTTCATTCATTGAAAAAAAAAACGCAATTAAATTGTTTGTGTTCTTACTTATAAATATCGAACAACATCAACTTAATTCTTTACATCAAACAATATTAAAGATCTCTAGTTTCACTATGGCATATCTTTGTTTCAAAATTGCTTTCTTGGCCATCTTCCTATTTGCACCAGGCATGCAACTCTCCTTTATTATTCCAGCCGTTTTTTCTAGTGTTTTTGATCTGGCTAACGAGTCAGTTTGTAATCCGTTTGTCATCCAACACTATGTAAATAGTAGTAAATAAAAGTAACAAACTTTTTAGTCTTTTAATAAAACTAGTTTTACACTTTTACGTACTAACGATTAATATGCCAAAATAAATCAGCATTTTAGCATGTTTGTAAACTTCTGAACCATCTTTTGCTGATTTATATGCTTATGCATCTTTAGCAAATACAAATTATCAGTCTGTTGATGTACTATATTTCTTATATTTTTCAGCATTGTCGACATATCCAACACCAAGAGTTGCTCCCCCAACTCCGACAACACCACCTCCGAGAGTAAGCCCACCACCAGGAGGAAACCCGCCAAGCCCTAATAACGAAACACCACAGCCAAATCCAGAATATGCAACACCACCACCAAGCGTAAGTCCACCAACCCCTGCATATGTCACACCACCACCAGAAGTAAACCCGCCAAGCCCAAACCATAATGAGGAAAGTCCACAAACACCTGATGACTACTGTACAAGGTATTGTGGAACCGAAGATTCTATGTGTGACACCCAAAGTGGTACTTGCATATGCCATCCAGGAATTCCAACCATACCGCGCCAAAGTGTAACTTTTAGCATCGGTCGACGATTGTTATGGGGATGTCAGGATGATGAAGTATGCAAAAACCATTGGTGTCACAGGGGAGATTCTTATTGTGACGGGGGTCAGTGCATTTGCCATCCATGTGGCCCGAGTTACTCCACAATTTATGGTTAAGTTACTCCACAACTAATATATGCCCTTTTATTGTTTGAAATGCGTTGATGTTTTTTTCATAAGAAAAATACTACTAATACTATCTTAGAAGCATTATTATATTGCTTACTCATAGTGCTCAATTCCTATTGTGAAGTGTGGTTTAAAAATCTACACCGGTCGGTAGCATGAGCAGAAACTGCACCTCGAACAACAGTAAAATCGTAAAACTCGCAAAAAAAACCCGCATCACAACAAAAATCGATGGTTTGGTTTTTTTTTTTTTTAAAAAACCACATAACGCAATGTGGTTAAAACTCCCAAAACGCGCAAAAACCACAAAAAAAATCGCAAAAATCGAAACTGCAAAATGTGATGCGGCGCGATTTAATTTTTGGGATTTAATCAAAAACCGCATCAAACCGCACCATACTCACATACTGATTGGGTTATAACACATATACCTTTGCAAGACAACAATACTTGAAAGTGTTCGAGGTTCTTCACAACATATGTTGCGATGCAACTTAGTTAAGCAATAGAATAGACCATACTTCATCTTAGAGGATCGAGATAAATTGGAGTAAAACTGATCGAGTTTGTTTAAAGCATTGTAAATTTTTTCATAGTGGCAACAATTGTTAGCCACGTCGCTCTTTTTATCGAAACATTCTAAACGATCCGAACCTGTGTGAATTATAGTCGCTCTAGCGCCGGTCTGGATGGTCTTTTTCTTAGGTGGTTTAATGTATCCACACATTATTAGCCTATGTAAAAAGTTTCCGAGATTAGCTTATTATGGAGTTGTTTATACATGATGGCTCAATGGGACAGTTAGCATCAAGGTCTCATATAAACAAGGAATTAAGCCCGCGCTACGCCGCGGGTTTGATTTCAAAACATGGCTGAAATTAGGAAATGTTGTCCTAAGTGGCTAATTACATCGCAGCGAGTTATTGCCTAGACATATTACAGATTTACAGGACTCCTTGTGTCCTTAAACCCATGAAAACAGACTGCCAAACAACTTGCAACTGCAGTTGAACCATCTGTTGAGCTTCACCTAGACCGTGCACAAAAGAGGCATCTAGAATAACAAACATGCTCGACCTTTGGGTCCAACGCTGCTGTCGCTCGCATTCTCATGTGGTGTGTTATCGAAAATAATTATCGGCCCAATTGCTGGGTCACATAAACCTGTATGAACAACAGAGTTATAAAGGCTTTCAATAAAACCGGGAAAATTAAAATGGAAAAATTGACATAACATGGGTATACCACTGAAGGTCTACTAATGGAAACCAACTAATGTTAAAAGGAAGCTAATGTTTTTTTAGCCAAAGTGATCTGTATTTCTATATATATATCTGAATTTGCCTTAAGCTTTAAAATTTAAAGTCGATGGTAAACCATTTGTTCAATTAATATTATCAATTTCATATCTATACATCTTTGCACCGGGCATCTGGTTAAGCAAGAATTTATGGTAACACATAAATTTCATCATTTCCTAAGTAGTTGTTCATTTTCTTAGCGAGTTGATATAGTTTTAAAAGTGTAGATTTTATAATTAAGTAACATACCTGTGGCTTTGTTGCAAGTTTTGAAGTGGTTGCCTCAGTTGAGTTGCTTCGCCTCGCCAAAACTAACATACAAAGATAAATGTTTATAGAGCTACAATTCCTACGAAGCACAACAGCCATAATACCATTAAGGAATCTCCATGTAAATGAGTTAATTACACAAATTTCTTTAGTTAATTTCATCTCACTTCAAATATTTCAATATGAACTGTTTTTTCTAGTGTAGAAATAAATTATTCCATTGTTACAACACTAATATAAATGGACATTTTAGTCGTATAAACAAATTGAAAAATTAGAACAACTAAATAAAGAGTAAGCTATCAAATTGCAATCAGGAAAGTTGTTAATATAATATTGTCTTTTGACCCTAATGGCATAATATGCTACTGTGTGGGGGCGACAAATTGTAAAACCTC
Organism: Glebionis coronaria; assembly: GCA_025667525.1. Lineage (NCBI taxonomy): Eukaryota > Viridiplantae > Streptophyta > Magnoliopsida > Asterales > Asteraceae > Glebionis > Glebionis coronaria. The sequence goes on along the minus strand of CM046874.1, from coordinate 91,538,623 downwards.
TAAAAGATAAGGAATACACCATTTTCGTAAAACTGTAGATTGCCATAAACAGGGACAAAAGCAATCATGCATGGCCACGTCA